>WBZZ01004589.1:0-7500 GCA_019918135.1 Paulinella micropora
TTCTTCTTTCGCTCCTGTTTCATCCGTTATTCCTTTCGCTTCTTTTACTTGTGATACGTCCACTCCTGAATTGTTGACCACTTCTATTGCTTCTTGTTTTGCTCCTCTTGCTTCTTCCTTTTCCCCTTTTGTTTTGTCTGCTCTTGCTTTTTGTGCCGCTGCCTTTTCTGCTCCTCGCGGTCTATCCTCTTCTGCTTGCTTGTCTCCTGCCTGCCTCTTCTCCTTCTGTGCGCCCCGCGTGGCCTGTTCCGGTGCAGATGCCGTGCCCAGCGCTCGCGGCTGCCCCGCTGCGCCCAGCAAGCGCGGCGACATGGCCCCCTCGCTGACGTCGTCGTCGTCGCCGTCGTCCAGCGCGTCAGTGTCTTCTTCGTCCTGCTCGTCGTCCTCCTCCTCCTCCTCCTCCTCCACAAGCGGCTGAATGTTCGGGTTGGCGGCCAGCGCGGAGGCGCGCGCGGCAGCCCGACTGGCACGACGCACCTCCAACGTGTGCAGCGCACCCAACGCCTGCTGCAGCGACTGGTTCTGCACCTGCAGGAAATTCTTCATGGTGCTGTCGATTTGTGCCGACCGCTCCCGGTGGTGCTGCCTCTCAAGGCGACTTTTCTCGCGCTTGACGGCCTGCAGCTGCTGACTCAGTTCCCGCGCCTTCTCTTCCGCCGCCCTGGCCTTTTGTTCCACTTTCTTGCGCTCTGCCCGCTCGGCCTCGGCCGCACCCAATGCCTGCAACGCCTTCACATGTTCAAATTCCAACTTTCGCAGCTTTTCCTGTGTCTCCTGAGCCTTGTTGCCCTTATCCTGCTTGGCCTCTGCCATCTGTCCTCGCAGCATGTCGACCTCCTTCTGCAGACTGAGTGGCATCTCTTGCATCTCAGACAGCCGCCTCTCTGCTTGTTGGCGCGCCTCCGCCTCGCGCGCCAGCCTCGCCGTGAACTCTGCCAGCCGCTCCTCGCGCTCTTGCTTCTCCTGTTGCAAGAGCTGCACCTGGCTTTCCCGCTGCTTAAACTTTAGTTCAGTTTCTTCTACTCTGTTTTTGTACTCGAGCATTTGGCTTTCGCGTTGCTGGAAGGTTTTCTGCTGCGCTTCCAGCCTTTTCTCCAGGGCGCTCTGATTGGTGCTCATGGACATGCGAAGACCTTCCAGTCCGGTCTCCAAGGTGCGCTTTTCCCGAGAGCGGAACACCACCTCCAACCTCATTTTCTCGCGCTCCCACTCTTGCTCCTTCTCCAACGCCTCCTGCTCCTTGTCTTTGGCCAGCTGCAGCCGGGCTTGCTCTGCTTTGTCCTTGTCGACTTGCAGCAGACTCATTCGGGCCTGCAGCTGGCTCAAGCGCGCCTCCCACTGCTTGCGCTCGCTCGCCAACTCTTGCTGCAGCTCCTGCGCTTTCTGTAGCACAACGCACAAATACTAGTAAGCAAAGGCACAAGGGGGGGGGGGGGGGGGGACAGCTAAGATACTAGGGTAAAAGTCCTCCACACTGCGAAGGTAGTAGGATGCGCTGGGTGAACATCGATATGGCGACAAGAGAGAGCATGCAGGACCTGTGCCTCCCACTGCTGCTTCTGTTCCTCGAACTGCTGCTCCAGCCGCTGCTTCTCCTCCTTCATCCGAATGTTAATCTGCGCTTCCGTCTCCTGCCGCTTGGCTTCTGCGCTCTCTTGCAGTTCTTGCCTGGCCGCGCACTGGGCATGCAGCGCCGTCAGCTCCTCTAAGGCCTTCTTAAGCGCCCGTACCTCCTCCCAGTCGCGCCGTCCCTCCGCCTTCTCTTGCTCGCGCTCCCTCAAGCTCTCTTCCAGCTTCCGCTCCAACATCTTGCGGGCTTCCTTCTCCCCAGCTTCTGCATCTTTGGCGCGCTCCACCTCTGTGGCCATCCTTGCCAGTTCCGACGCTTGGTGCAGCAACTTCTGTTGCTGCTTCATGCGCCGTTTGGCCTCGTCCGTGATAGACGTCGACAACATGCTCTGCATCTGCCGGCTCTGATCCATGGTGAGCTCTCTGACTCGCTCGGCATGCTTGTGCCGCAGCTCTACCACCTTTTTGCGCGCCTCCTTCGCGAGGTCGCGGCGCTTCTGCTCGGCCACATCCACTTCCTTCTTGAGCGCCAGCATCTTTTCCTTCAGGCCCGCCAGCTCGTTGGCTTGCTGCTTGTGGAACAGCACCGTGCGCCGCTGCTGCTCCTGCGCCTCAGCCTTCTTGCCAGCGTCCTTGGTCACTTCGAGGAACGCGTCCAGCACGATCCCGATCAGCAGGTTGGAGAAGAGCACCGTCAGGATCAGTACGTAGGATAAGAAGTACAGCGCGTGCACGATCGAGGTCGAGCGCAAGTTCGCCCACATCACGTCATCCCAGCCTTCGCCCACGAGCAATAGGAAGAGCGTGAGCAGCGCCTGCCCCAACGAGGAGAAAGACGAGCCACCCGTGGCCTCCAGGCTGGCCTCGGTGGCCAGCGCGTTGGACCCGAACAAACTCACCCCGATTATGCCATAGATGTACATGAGCAGCAACAACAAGATGAAGACGGGCACGAACGAGTTCATGACTTGTAGCAGAGTGAAGACCAAGTAACGCGTGCGGGACAGCACCGAAAACACCCGCACGAGTGGCAGGGCCACAATGAAACGATACGTGTTAAGGAATGTGGTGTTGTTGGCTGGGGACTTGAAGATCATGGTGTGGACTAGCCAAAAGAGCAAACAGCTCATCACCAATACCAAATCAAACCTAGCATACAGGAGACAGCGCAGGAAATGCAGATGGTTGAGTGCCTTACGGTTGATTCTTTTTTCTTTCAAACGGTCAAAGGCATGGCAAGGGTTGATGGTGGTTTTGTGTGTGTCTGTGTGTGTGTGTGGGTTTTTTTTTTTTTTGTTTTTTTTTTTTGTTTGTTTGTTTGTTTTTTTTGTTTTTTTTGAGGGGGGTTGAGGGGGGGGGGGGGGGCGATGTTTAGCACCTGTTAGCGGAGGTTTGCTGGTGTTGCCCAGTGTGATACCGGCTGTAGTACCAGTACTCTGTGATGCCCAAGGCAAATATCAACAAGCCTAACTCTGCGCCGTGTCCCCACAGCATAACTGCCATGGCGGTGTCCAGGTTACTAGTGGACGAGGCTGGCAGCAGCCCGTACAACGACCCGACCATGAAGTGCAGCACCAGAAACGACAGCAAGCAGCTGGAGAAGGCCGGCGAGTCGATGAAGGCCTGCGCGCGTCCGCGCAGCACGGGTAGGCACTGTGTGAACTGCGCGCACCGGTGATGCCGCACTTTGGGGCGGATGACTGAGGCGCGCACCGTGGACATCCGAGACTTGCGCGCGTCACGCATTTTGCGCACCTCTGCGCTCTCTCCTGCAGCAGCAGCATACCAGCCCAGCCAGCAAGACCATGGGCGGCGGGACATGCGCAACATGCACAACATTCACAACATGCACTGCACAACATGAATGCACTGCACAACATGCACACGCACGTCGCGAGTACCGCGCTTGTTGGCGGCGGCGGCGCGGCGCTGGCCAGCAATCTCGTTCACTTCTTCACTGGCACGCACGAACTGGTCCACGCGCGCCACATCCTCGCCCAAAGTGATCTCATAAAACGCAGCGCGGATGGCCGCTTTGTTGAGGTGAGGATGCAGCCTGCAAACAATCACAAATAGAAAGCAAGAAGCAGGTGGGGAATAGAGTGGAAAGGAGAAAGTAGGCACAAGAGCAATCATAGATAGAGAGAAAAGAGATAGAGAGAGATATAAAGAGTACAAGAAATAAAGACGAGAGCAACAATAAGAACAACAAAATAGAGAGACAGAATTGGTGCTGGCGTAAAGAGGAAGATTTTGGCTGACTTTTTTTGGTAGCGGACGAACTGTCCGATGGTGAGCTGCTGCGACTCGTCCATGTCCAGGCAGATGAAGGCAGCGATGGTGCCTGTGCGGTCCAGAAGCAGCTGCTTGCGCGCCTCGTGCTGCCGCAGCTCGGTGAAGGCGGTCTGGAACAGCCCGATCACCATTGCCAGCGTCACGAACATGCCCAGCACAGTTATCGTGATGAAGAACACCAGATAAACCGGATCGATCGGGCTGGAAGAAGTGAATGAGAAGAACGACGGGCTGATACTGCGAAAGTTCTCTCCGTTGGAGAAGAAGATGAAGACAGTGATGAAGGCGACAATCGGGTTGGTAAAGGAGCTAGTGAAATCTCCGTCTGCGAGCGCAGGAAAGTACTGCTGCAGCAGCAACGTGCCCAGCACTGCAGTGGTGGTCAAGATGGAGAAGTAGAGCAGCATCACGTCGGCTGCACCGCGCATGGTGCGCACCACCGTGACGAAGGTGCGCCGCAAGGAGCGGTTGCGCAGCAGAAGGTAGAAGGGGCGCAAGGGCACAAAGTACTCCATGCGGAAGTGGAGGGTCAGGCCGATGAGCCAGTCCAGGAAGTAGACTAGCACCAACGCGGCGGTCAGGGCGTGGATGGGCCCCACGGTGCGGGACTTCTTGCGCGCTTTCTTCTTGTTCAGCTTGATCAGAAGGTTGGCTCGCGAGCCCCAGTTGGCAAGCAGAATTCGCGCCAGCAGGTCCAGCGCCTCCACGCAGATGCAGACCAGCTCCATCACCACCACCCACGTCTGCGCGCCCTCGCGGCGGAAGGCCGCAGAGGTCGGCGGCAAAAAGACCTGCAGCGCCAAGTGCATGCCCAGGACGCTGTAGAGCATCACGCTGTAAAAGCGCGAGGACAGGAACAGGTATATGATGATGGGCCAGGGCGAGTTCTTGCGGATGAGCGAGCAGAGCGCCACCACGTCGCGTCCTTCCTCCGCTTTGCGCGCCAAGAACATGGCCAGGTCGGTCCAGTGGTCCCTCACCAGCTCCATGTGCACGGGCAGCCAGTCCGGCAAGCTGGTGGCCATTCCGCGCTGCCAGGACAGCAGGCCCGCTCCGATCACCAGGTCGCTCAAGTGCGAGCGTACGCCCTCTATGGCCCTGTTGTCCGGGTTGTCGAAGCCCAGCTCTACTTGCTGCGCGTCCATGAAATTCTGCGCCTGCTTCTCGGCGCTCTCCTGATCCTCCTTGCGACCGAGCGCGGCATCCAGCTGCGGCGTGAGCGAACTGATGACGCGGCCCGCCAGAAAAGTCAAGATCACGAAAGCGGAAAAGAACACGCACAGCGACAGGAAAACGCGCTGCGTGACCGTGTCGGCCAGGCCGGACTGGCTTGGGTAGAGGGAGAATGACCAAGTCGCCGGGCAAGCGGCCGGAGCAGAGGGGCACGGGGAGATGGGCGTGGGAGGAAAGGGCTCGGACAGCGAGGCGGGAGATGACTGTAACCAAGCGGAATCGGGGGGCGAGGCCGAGGAAGACAGAAAGCAAGGCGCAGCGGAAGAAGAAGCCGAGATGGAGGCGGCGTATTGTGCAAATACAGGGTTGGGGGACAGGGACGGGGAGAGGATGGGGTAAGGTAGGTCGAGCAGGGCGTCGAGCAAGCTATGCGAGGCGTTGAGTGCGTACTGCACGCCCAGCACGCCCGCGGGTTGCACCGCACCGTAGTAGAACGCCGCATAGGTCTGGTAGCCCACATCCGCGGTGGCGGCAGAGGCGGGGGAGGTGAATGCACAGGGTCCAGCGTTATGGAGGCTGGGGGCAGGTGCGAGGGCCTTTTCGGCTGGAGGCTGCTGCGGGGCGACCGCGAGCCAGTACGCTTGGTCGAGCGGATTGAATGCACAGTCCGTGCGGACCTCCATATACTGCCAACGGTCATGGTCCGTCCAATAGTCCTGCACGGTGGCATTGGGCGCCAGGATGAAGTCGAAGTGCTCAGGACGGAAGAGACGAACAGAGGTCGCTGTCGACAAAGGGGAGGCCGGCGAGCCAGAGGAGGAGGAGGAGGAGGAGGAGGAGGAGGAAGTGAGGGAGGAGGCTGCGGATAGCTGGCGGCGGAGTCTCCACGTGCTCACGCACTCCTTGTTTCGTGCCTGCTCGCTGCCTCTGCGATAGGACACATACCAAACTTCCTCTTGAGCACTGCTGGCTGCGGGCTCGAGCCCCACTTCCACGTGAGTGCCATCCGCGCTGGTCATCCACAGCTTCTCGGCCAGGTAGCCCGCGCTGCTGTCGCGCTGCAAGGACAAGAGCAGGTTGGACAGATAGGCCAGCTGGTAGGCCGGGTGTGCTGAGGAAAAGTGCGCCAGCGCGGAGGAGTTAGTGTCGCTGGCCGCGGAAAAGGAGGAGTTGGTGTACATGCCGATCTCAGACGACGCCGAGGCCTCGCGCAGCAGGCGAGGAAAAACAGCCAAACCGGACTATATATTTGCATGTATAATGATAAATATGTGTACATGAGTTATATTATAAAAATGACGATGAATATAAATATAAACAGGAATATAATATAAAGACAATATAAAGACAATATCAATATCAATATCAATGTCGATATCAATGTAATTTAATTACCAATATCAATATAAATATCAATACAAAGATAAAAATATATTATATATGTATATAAAAATACATATGTACATATATACATACATACATACATGCATACATACATACGTACATATAGAACACTACGCAGCATATGCCAATATACACAAATATATCGCCAGGCCTTTTTTACGTATGTGTTGCGTGTACCGCCAGGGAGTTTGCTATTTGTCCGTGAAGCGTCTCCATGTGTCGCGCCTGCCAGATCTCCGACGCCTTGTACAGCTTCTGCGCGCCCACCAGCCACAGTGTCAGAAACGCGACGGCCAACACAGCAACCGATCTTATCAGCGAGCCGCTCAGGACCGCCCGGATCTTCTTGCGGTAGGAGATGAGCGTCTCGATGCGCTTCGCCTCCTTTTGCTGCTGCTGCTGCTCGCGTTTGATGCGCAGCTGTTCTCTTTTCGCCTCTTCAGCCTCGCGTTGCATCTGCTGCCCAACCGACGAGGCGCCAGTGTCCTCCTGTGCGTCCTCTTCCTGCTCCTCCTCGTCGCCTTCCAGGGCCACCGACAGCACGCGTTTGTGTCCTCTGTGGGTGCCGCTCATGGGCGACCAGCGCTTGGACGGGGTGGGAGGCGTTGCCAGCAGCGTGTCCGAACTGCCCGGTGGCGGCGGCACCACGGGAGGTGGCGGTGGAGGAGGAGGTGGCTCGTCGGCATAGAAGAGCAGGGACAGCAGAGAGGGCCGGTGGTCGGGTGGGGACTGGTCTTTGGCTTGGTAGGGGAAGAAGTAGAACTGGCGCTCGGCCAGTGCGGTCAGGCCAGTCATGGGTGGGGCAGGGGCAGGCGGCGGCGGCGGCGGCGGTGGCGGCGGCGGTGCGTTGGTGGGGCTGGGAGGGGCCGGGTACTCCATGATGCCCCCCAAGCCGATATTTGTCGGGGAGGGCGGGACGGACACGGTAGTCGTAGCTATGGTCATCCCATGGGGCGAGTCCTCCGTGTCCGAGTTGTCCGCCTCCACCGACAGCGAGCGATTCGCCCGGTGCATGGGCCCCGGCTCGGGCATGCCGTCGGAATCGACAACCTCCTGCGC
>WBZZ01004589.1:17500-25000 GCA_019918135.1 Paulinella micropora
CAACAGGTCGGACCAACCCAGCTGCTGGCCGCCCACACCCGCCTCGCTGGCGTTGTTCATAGCGCCGCCAAGCGAGGAGGCCGGAGATGCACCCAGCAGCAGCACGCTGCACAGGTCCCGCAGCTTGGCCTCCGCGGCAACACGCCGCTCTGCCCTCTGCGAGAGGAATACGTGAAGCGAAAGAGCATAGTAGGACGTTATCATGAACCATGAATCAGATAAAAATAAGTAAAGAACAAACGAAATATAATAAATGATAAATATAGAAAAAAAATATAATCCAAAATGAAAAGATAACGAGATAAGTAAACAACATTTAAAAGAAAGAAAAAGAAAGAAAAAAAAAGCGGGAGGGGAGGGGGAGGGGGGGGGGGGGGGGGCAGGGACACAAATTCACTGAAATCAAAAACATTCAAACAGAAACTCGCTAACAAACAAATCAAAAAGGAAGCACACACACACACATATATATATATATATATATTATATATATATATATATATATATAGAGGACAAGATGACGGTTCGAGCGGGCAGGAAACCACGCAAGGGCACGGACCTGTAGTTGTTCGCCGGCTATCTGTTCCGCCGTCAGGTTGGCGGGCAGGGCCGACGCAAAGGCAGCCAGCGGCTGCAGCATATTGGCGAGGGAAGGGTTGGCGAGGATTGTGGCCTGGGCAAGGGTGACTTGGTTGGTTGCGCTGAGTACGTGTTGTGCTGTTGCCGTGCTGGACTGCAGCGCGACCTCGGCAGTGGCGTGCGAGAGGAAGAAGAGCGAAGAGCGCCGCGCCGAAACCAGCAGCAGCACCAAAATCACCCAGATCAAGAAGAGAAAAGAGGTGACGCGCAGAAGCGCGCGGCGGGACAGCAGGTAAGGCAAATGAGAAGGCCTGTGGGGGTCGGCGCCTTTGGAGGAGCGGCTGAAGAAAGACTTCCGAAACTGCATCTTCTTGGCCGCTGTTTGCGTGTCCTCGGGCAAGGTCCAGTCCATCTTGCTGAAGGACTTGACTTGAGAAGTCTGCGAAACCACCAGCTGTGGTATCTGTTCAGTGGTGGCCTCCTTGCCCTGCGCGTGCCCCATCTCCACTTCAGCCTTGCCTTTCCTAGCGGTATTGCTATTTTTGCTGACCGCGCTTTCGCTCGCTCCCATGCCGTCCTCTAACTTGAGCTCCTGGTCCTTTTCCTGTCCTTCCTCTTCCTCCTCTTCCTCCTCTTCCTCCTCTTCCTCCGCTTCCTCCTCCTCTGCTTCGTCCTCCACGCGGTACAGCAAGATGGCCAGCGCGTTGTCGAAGCCGCCAGCGTAGCAATGCACCGAGGTCGGCGTGAACTTGTTGCCGTCGGCGCTCGAGGGGTCGGCTAGGAAGTAGAACAGCGTGTGCTCGTTCTTGGCCGCGGCCTCCTGCTTCAGCTTCTTGCCTTTCTTGTGCTTGTTTTCCTCGCTGGGGGCGTTGGCCACGATGTGCTGCTGGTGCAGCAGCCGTCGCAGCTGCAGCAGCGTGCCGCGTACCGTCTGCCAGAAGATCACTGCTTGTGTCAGCGGCACGCGCAGGTCCTTGACCAGCATGTTAGCCAGCTCCTTGATCGGGCGCCCGTAGAGAAATGTCAGCAGGCGCGTGTAGCAGCGCAAGTGGCGCGTCTTCGGCCGCACTTTCAAGGCCAGAGCCGGCAGGTCGCCAGCAACTGGGGGCGTGGAGGAGGAGCTGGGAGAGGGCAGAGGCGACTCCGGCGTGTCTGTGGTGATGTGGGACCAGAGCGTCACGATCAACTTGTACTCCGCTTCCACAAAGGTGGTGGGACAGATAGCTAACAACTGTTCAGGCGTGATCCACTCCTAACACGCGACAAGCATAGCTGCTGAAATTTGGTGGTCTCCATGCATGCACATGCTTGCATACTACACATGAATATAAACAGATACATTGTCTGCTATCAACTTTCTACATAAATTGTATATCTATCTATCTATCTATCTATCTATCTATCTATCTATCTATCTATCTGACCTCGCACCGGCAGCTTGAGCTAGCTTGATGGCTATCTATCTGTCTATCCATATATAATATCTATCTATCTATTTATCTATCTATCTATCTATCTATCTATCTATCTATCTATCTATCTATCTGACTATTTGTGTATCATGTCTTCGACGGGTAGCGAAGTTGGTGCATATCAAAATGTAAAATAAAAAAGGAAATGAAATAGAAAGCACGACAGCTTCACGAAAAAAAAAAAAAAAAAAAAAAAAAAAAAAAAAAAAAAAAAAAAAAAGCCTTTTTATTGTAATTTTTATAAATTCATTTAGTTACAATTGAGTTAACATATTGCGGTGCTTTTTTTCTCTTCTCCTCTCCTCTTCTCTCCTCTCCTCTGCCCTCTACCCTCAGCGCTCTGCCCTGGCCTCTTCTCTTCTCTCCTCCTCTCTCCTCTCTCCTCTCCTCTCCTCTCTTCTTTTCTCTTCCCTTTCCCCTCTCTGCACGCCACCCATCCGTCACCTTCTTGAGCAACGTGTTCCATTCTTTCGGTACGCCCTATACATACATACACACATATATACATACATACATACATACACACACACACACACACACACATACATACATACATACATACAAACCTGGCTGGCGCGTCCCAGCAATTGCGGCGGCCACTTGCGCTGCGCCTTGGCGAGCTAATTAACACAAGCAGACGAACAAACACAACGAAAATTAATAGGAAATAAATACAGAAAGAAATAAATAAACAAGTAAGTAAACAAACAAACAAACAAACAAATAGATAAATAAATAAATAAATAAGTAAATAAATAAATAAATAAATAAGTAAGTAAGTAAGTAAGTAAGTAAATAAGTAAATAAGTAAGTAAGTAAGTAAGTAAATAAATAAATAAATAAATAAATAAATAAATAAATAAATAAATAAATAAATAAATAAATAAATAAATAAGTAAATAAGTAAATAAATAAATAAATAAATACAGAATGAATGAATGAATGAATGAATGAATGAATGAATGAATGAATGAATAAAATAAATAAATAAATAAATAAATAAATAAATAAATAAATAACTTAATAAATAAATAAATAAATAAATAAATAAATAAATAAATAAATAAGTAGATAAGTAGCCTGTATGCTTGCCTCGAAGCTGATTTTTGGCTCCGCCGACTTTCGCGGCCGCAGCAGGCTCCGGAAACGCAGCCCTGGTACATACAATACATACATACATACATACATACATACATACATACATACATACATACATACATACATGCATACATACATACATACATACATTCATCCATACATACATACATTCATTCATACATATACCGGTGGCCGAGGAGGGGCTGCGAGCGTGGTGTCCTTTTTTCTCGTTTTTCTCGGGTTCGCGTGGGGCGGTGGTGGGTGTGTTCATGGCCAGACGACGTGTGTTCATGGGAGTGGATGCAATGCGCCGGTGACGTTTGCGCTCCTTGCCCTGACATGCACGTTACATTACAGTACAATTTACATTACAATTTACATTACATTTTGTGCATTACATTTTGCATTACATTTTGCAATACATGTTGCATTACATTTTGCATTACATTTTGCACTACATTTTGGATTACATTTTGCGTTACATTTTGCATTACATTTTGCACAGATTTACATACAGACGTACGTACATAAATAAGACGTGCATACATACATGCATTCATTCATTCATTCATTCATTCATTCATTCATTCATTCATTTATTTATTCATACATTTATATATCTATGTCTTAATATAGAGGCGCGAGATGAACATAGAATAGGACCTGTATATGAGCATTCCGAAGCCAAAATAGGTATCTATCTATCTATCTATCTATCTATCTATCTATCCATCTATCTATCTATCTATCTATCTATCTATCTTCATACCTCCTTGGCTGGCCCATCCTGGGGCGGTGACGCGGGCGTGTCGGGAACAACGAGAGAGGAAGCAGCTGCTGCGACGTTCGAAGCACGGCGACTCAGCCTACCGCCATCACCAAAATGCACCAAATGCACCAAATGCGACGAAACAAAAGGAAAGAAAAGAAAAAAACAACGAGACCAAGAACAAACACGACGACAAGCACAATAGAAAGTGGGGGGTCATGACAGGAGGGAATTTAATGAAGTCCATAGCCTGCACGCAACACGCCTTTTCATGTATGTTTTATTGTTAACTTGCACATGGATAAGCCATAAGGATGAAATACTCACCAACATTTCACGTTCTACCGGAAGATAAGGACACAGAAATACATATACATGTATGCATACATATTTAAAATCAAAAATATACGCACATACATACATACATACATAACACACACACA
The DNA here is from genome assembly GCA_019918135.1 of Paulinella micropora. Taxonomy (NCBI): domain Eukaryota; phylum Cercozoa; class Imbricatea; order Euglyphida; family Paulinellidae; genus Paulinella; species Paulinella micropora. The sequence goes on from WBZZ01004589.1 coordinate 21,862, forward strand.
CACATACATACATACATACACATACACATGCATACAAATTTTCACACAAGAATACATACATACATGCATGCATACATACATACATACATACATACATACATACATACACACACACACACACACACACATACATACATACATACATACATACATACATACATACATTGCATACATACATACATACATACATACATACATACATTACATACATACATGCATACATACATATGAGACATGCATACAATGTGTGTGAACAGCTGTAAGGCGCTCACCTCGGGAAGGCGAAGCCCGCGCTGCGTCGTGGCTGCATCTGCCCCTCGGTCAGCCGGGGAGAGGCTAGGCCGAGCCGCGAGAATGCGCCGCCGGGACTGGCCTCCAAGGAGGCGGGGCCCCCGGGACTGGCTAAGGCGGCTGACCTGGAACTGGTGAGGGGACTGACCGCCAGGCTGGCTCTCGAGTTGAAGGACTTTCTGCGTGGCTTTTCTTGCGTTGGCTGACCCGAGTTGGACGTTCGGCGAGGCAGCAGCGACAAGGATGCGCGTTTTGGGGAGTGTGGGGGCATAACAAGGCCGAGGCGCGACAGGGCGGTCGTGGGCGACAGGCTGGTCGTGTGCGACACCGCCGCGGTGGTCGGGGAGGCGGAGGAGGAGGAGGGGGGTGGCGAGTTGACAGGCGAGGTGGAGAGAGTCGCTGTGTCGGAGGGGGGAGAGCCGGGGGAAGATCCGGAGGGCAGTAACAAGGTCGAGGCCAAGGGTGGCGACAAGAAAGGAGTAGGCGGCTCCAACGAGATCATGCGGGAGGGGCTGTCCAAGCGCTCCGAGTTCATGCGGGAGGGCCCGTCCAGCGAGATGCTCAGGCCGTCCTGTGAGACGGCCAGCAAGTTCTGCTCAGAGCTCTGTGCAGTCAGCATATTGCTTTCGGGCGAGGCCTGCAGATCCACCTCAGAGCCATCGGGCGAGATGCCGAAACCCTCCTCACGCGCGCGAGGGTAGTCCACCAAGGGACTTGATGCGAGCTGCGACAGCGGTTTGGGCTTGTACGTCGAGGTGGCGGTCTCCGCTGAGGCGGGGTCGGTGGCGAGCGACATCAGCTTCTCGGACATATCGCCCAGGGCTAGCTGCAGTTGTCGCAGCGGACGTGGCGGAGACGAATCGGACGTCTCCGAGACCATCTGCAGCTGGGGCGGCGCACGTAATAGCGGCGACGAAGCACGTGGGGGTAACGAGTCGGTGCCACCTGCGCGCTTCCCGTCGGGCCGCGCAGCCACATCCTGCGTCGTTGCGAGCCTTTTGTCTGCGTAGACAACGTATATATATTATTACATATAGATTTAGAATGTATGTATGTATGTATATGTATGTATGTATGTATGTATGTATGTATGTATGTATGTATGTATGTATGTATGTTTGTTTGTTTGTATGTATGTATATATGTATGTATGTATGTATGTATGTATGTATGTATGTATGTATGTACGTATGTATGTATGTACGTATGTATGTATGTATGTATGTATGTATGTATGTATGTATGTATGTATGTATGTATGTATGTATATTACCTTGGAGAGGCATAGATACTGGGCGTTGCAGTGACACTTAAAATAAAATAATAATAATAATAATAATAATAATAATAATAATAATAACAATAATAATAATAATAATAATAATAGTGCTTCTCTGTCAATGGCTGATGCAAATCTGCACATGCGCCTCCATCGTCTCACCCGTGAGGGGAGTACGAAGAATTGACGATAAGCTCTAATGACACCCCCGCACGGGCAGTTCCAACACTTCCAGACGGACCGGTATGTTCAATGAAAATACTGGTGGCACCGACGGGAATCGAACTGGCGACAGGGCCCAGATGGTAGAACTTGACCACTGGGCTATCACGGTGTCCATAATAATAATAATAATAATAATAATAATAGTGCTTCTCTGTCAATGGCTGATGCATTTCTGCACATGCGCCTCCATCGTCTCACCCGTGAGGGGAGTACGAAGAATTGACGATAAGCTCTAATGACACCCCCGCAAGGGCAGTTCCAACACTTCCAGACGGGCCGGTATGTTCAATGAAAATGCTGGTCCAGAAATAGACCGGTATGTTCAATGAAAATACTGGTGGCACCGACGGGAATCGAACTGGCGACAGGGCCCAGATGGTAGAACTTGACCACTGGGCTATCACGGTGTCCAATAATAATAATAATAATAATAATAATAATAATAATAATAATAATAATAATAATAATAATAATAATAATAATAATAATAATAATACTATATCTGAGGCATACTGATGCAGCTAATGGCATATCCTCAACGGACATAAGCCTCCAATACCCTTGTTCGAGGTCCTCCACCCCCCCGTGTCAGTCTCTCGCCTGATGATCGGGGCCACCGATGGAGCTCCTGAGGGCAAGACTGCACTAAGCCGAGGTTATTCCGCAGTCCCAGCAACCTCTTGCAAGACGTCACCGAATGTGCAAGTGCATACACCAAGCGCGGTTGCTAGAGCTGCCTCGAAACCCCACCCATAACAATCTGGTGTCTGCTGGGTCCTGGGCTATCAACCAGCATATGCGGAGTTTAAGATCTTTTACGCGCGCAACGACCCTCCTCCCCAGCATCTACCACCAAAGGGTTATGAGTTGGCGTCACAGTTTAACGCCTTGAGGCCATTGGGCTGGAACTCTGTTTAGCAAGTGTGACTAGGTTTTTTCATCGGGATTTCCCTCAAATATGTCACAGTCAACACTCCAAATAATAATAATAACAATAATAATAAAAGTTTATGTGTGCATGAATGTATGTATGTATGTATGTATGTATGTATGTATGTGATACAGATACCGATACATTTACAGATACAGATACAGATAAGCGCGGGAAGGAAGAGGGCCAAGGCCAGCCATGCAAAAGCAAGCGATAAGTCAGATCCCGGCGAAGACGTGTGAACATGAACGAAACAAAACTAAACAAAACAAAACAAAAATGCTTGAAGTGGCAGAAGTCTGTGACCGGAGTTATTATCTTCTAGGGTTGGAAAATCAAGCTTGGGCATTCCCTGCAATTCACAGTCAGAATACTTATTGTATATGTACATATACACATGTACATATAGCATA
>WBZZ01004589.1:30000-35000 GCA_019918135.1 Paulinella micropora
AGAAACAAACATACAGTCATAGATATGCGTATGGTACGTACGTACGTATGTATGTACGTATGTATGTATGTATGTATGTATGTATGTATGTATGTATGTATGTATGAATGTATGTATGTATGTATGTATATGTATGTATGTATGTATGTATGTATGTATGTATGTATGTACGTACGTACGTACGTACGTACGTACGTACGTACGTACGCATGTATGTACGTATGTATCTATGTATGTATGTATGTATGTATGTATGTATGTATGTATGCATGTATGTATGTATGTACCATCGAGAGAACGGCCAGGGGAGCGACTAGGAGAGGAAGATGATTTCGCGGGAGAATGAGAGCGAGGAGAAAATCCCACAGAAGCACGAGCAGAAGAAGAGCGACGACCAGCAGCAGCAGCAGAGGCAGAGGCAGAAGAAGAGGAAGAGGAAGAGGAGGAAGAGGCGGCGCAGGAGCTGGAGGAGGAAGAGACTGTGCGGAGCAGATGGTGGTTGGAGAGCACGACATGTACTGCGATGAGCAAGCGCTGGATATCAACTGCACCATACGTATGTCATACATACATACATACATACATACATGCATACATACATACATACATACATACAGAACAGACAACACCAACTTGCTGTCAGTTCTTCATAGCAAACGCTGTGTATGTATGTATGTATGTATGTATGTATGTATGTATGTATGTATGTATGTATGTATGTATGTATGTATGCATGTATGCATGCATGCATGCATGTACGTATGTATGCATGCATGTATGCATGCATGAATGCATTCAATACCATATATGTCCTGCATGTATGTATGTTTGTAGGAACAAATGTAAGAATTTATGCATGTAAAATGTGTGTGTGACCTAAAGCTTCCTTGATGGGCACGTCCTCTGCCTCTTGTGTATTGAAGACGCTATCATGCCCTGCAGATATACATGCAAGGATTTATGTGTGTACCCCACATGAGGACATGTCTGAGCACTGGCCAAACTTTTGACCGTGATTTCCGTGATTGGCGAACATTTGACGTGTTTTGCGGGCTCGCCGGCCCGGTCCGTCAATAGTATATCATGCGGCTAGCCGCAAATTTGACCTGTTTTGCGGGCGAGCCGAGCCGGGCCGGCGAGCCCGCAAGACACGTCGAAAATTTGGCGCGCCGCATATGTAGTTTTATCGGTAAACCTGACCACATTTTGTGGAGGTGACCGATAAAAGCTTTTGACCGTGATCTGCGTGAAAATCTGGCGCAAATAGTTTATAATTTTTGCGAGCCGTCCTCAGGTGTAAGTTGTGACTTGGCCTCGCTCGCCATCCATGTGTACACGTATATATCTGCCTGTATGTATGTATGTCTGCATTCTTCTACTGAGTGCGTGACGCAGGGCTGTACGTACGCATGTATGTTCTTTACGAACGCACGTGCGCATGAATGCATGCATATATATATATATATATATATATATATATGTGCATGTGTATGTATGTATGTATGTATGTATGTATGTATGTATGTATGATGTATGTATGTATGTATGTATGTATGTACGTATGTATGTATGTATGTATGTATGCATGTATGTATGTATGTGTATGTATGTATGTATGTATGTATGTTTGTTTGTTTGTTTGTTTGTTTGTTTGTTGTTTGTTTGTTTGTTTGTTTGTTTGTGTGCACGTGCAAATGTATGTTATGTACCTATCTATCTATCTATCTATCTATCTATCTATTTATCTATCTATCTATTTATCTATCTATCTATCTATCTATCTATCTATCTATCTATCTATTCTATCTATCTATCTATCCGGTGTGCTAGGCATGCGGGCAAGTCTTAAGCTATGTCTTGCTCGCACATCCACACCCCCCTTACAGCCCTGCACCAGCCGTGTTTCGGATTCGTCGCAGCTGGTGCAGCGTGACTGGCCAAGGCTGATGACTACCCTTCGTGTACCCTTGATACACTCTCAAACTGTTCGGGAAAGCCCTAAGAGCCTTCGATAACGCGGCCTGCGGGAAACCGCAAGGTACAGCAGGCGAGGTAACGCTCGTCGGATGGTAAAAAGTCGAAGGATATGGCCACGCAGGGAATAATGGGTAACCTGCAGCCAAGTCCCTACTTGTGAGGCTGACCCGCGCATGGCTCCTAATCGGTTGACTACCGCTGCTCCGCTACGCGGACCCGGTAGTCATCCGTCGCCGCTGTCCAGTGGTAGCCTGGCCAAGGGGAAAGGTTCAGAGACTAGACGGGAGTGGGATGTTCCTGTGTGCGGGTAGGTACATAAGCAGGGAGATCTTAAGGTATAGTCCGGCCGCCGCGACAGTGGTCGCCTTGGATGAAGCTCGAGGATTGGTGTACCCCTCGGGCCCGAGCCTTGGCGGGACACGTGATCACGGACACGTGTCTGGAACCAGTCTGAGCCCTCCAGCCAGGGGGAGTTCAGACTTCACATTTCCGGGGCCTGATGCCCATCTTCAGCCCACTACCCAGCCACCAACTGGTGGCGGGGTGGAATGGATGCCTATGTCTTCGGATATGCAAAGTTAATAGACCAAACATATCTATCTATCTATCTATCTATCTATCTATCTATCTATCTATCTATCTATCTATCTATCTGGGGGGGGGGGGGGGAAGGGGGTATAGAGGGCCAGCTGCTCAGTGCTACGGCCTAAAACCAAACCCCCTATAACGACGGTTTTGTGTCCGCCGTTAATCGCGCGCTGCGCAAGGGCTAAAACAGGCGACCATCTCCCGACCGGGGCCTTGATGCAAAGGGTTGATGAAGCCGAGGTTGTAGAAGGTAACTCACAACGAGCGTGAACTCCCGAAACCTCGGCTTTGGCGACCATCTCCTTATGGCACACGACCCTGGGGGAGTGTTTTAGTGATTGTCCTGTACAGTTCAAAAGGGCTCGGCTACCTTTCGGCTTGAACTGGGCACAGGCACCAACCACAGCGGACCGTGGTTGGTGCGCGGCTGAAGTGCTGAGAGTTCTTGCTCGGGGGTAGTAAAGGAGGCCATGGCTTTTAAGCTATGCCACGCCCATAGATTAAACATATCCATCTATCTATCTATCTATCTATCTATCTATCTATGAATCTATCTATCTATCTATCCATCCATCCATCCATCCATCTCTCTATCAATTTATCAATCTATCTATCTATCTATCTATCTATCTATCTATCTATCTATCTTATGTGTGCCTAGCCATACGCCTATAAGTCACATGCCGAAATAGCGACGGGAAGCACAATTCTGTTCCCTCAGGGTGCCCTTTCTCGCTTGTTGAGCCCGGAATAAAACCCACAGTGCTCTGTCGGTTTATACTAGACTGTCCAACAGTCTCGAAACTCCATCTGCTTACTGGGTCCTCTGTAATGGAGGTGGGAGCTCGTTCTGCAAGGGGCGCTTATGGAACGAGCCCTGGCCCCGCCTGGTACTAGGGAGATTTGGTATTGCCTGTATCAGTTCCGTGCAAACATCACGGCTTAGCTGGGCATCGGGTTAATACTTTACCCAAAGACTTCCTGGTTGACGAAATCAGAAGCTCCTTTTTTCTGACATTAGTCGATATTTCATCTATCTATCTATCTATCTGTCTGTCTTCTGTCTGTCTGTCTGTCTGACTGACTGTCTATCTATCTATCTATCTATCTATCTATCTATCTATCTATCTATTTATCTATCTATCTATCTATCTATCTATCTATCTATATATATATATGTCTGTCTGTCTATCTATCTATCTATCTATCAATCTATCTATCTATCTATCTATCTATCTATCTCTCTCTCTCTCTCTCTATATATATATACATATATATATATATATATGTGTGTGTGTATGTATGTATGCATGCATGTATGCATGCATGCATGCATGCATGCATGTATGTATGTATGTATGTATGTATGTATGTATGTATGTATGTATGTATGTATGTATGTATGTATGTATCTATGTATGTATGTATGTATGTATGTATCTATGTATGTATGTATGTATGTATGTATGTATGTATATATATATATTTTATATATATATATGTGTGTGTGTATGTGTATGTATATATATATATACATATATACATATATATATGTATATATATACATATATATATAGCTTTTACTCAGGGATAAACAGACTGCCCATGGGGCTAATTCTAGTACAATAATGCAAAGGCAAGCATCAAGTGGCTGGCTGGGCTAAATCTAGTACAATAATGCACGCAAAGGCAAGCATCAAGTGGCTGGCTTGGCTAATTCTAGTACAATAATGCACGCAAAGGCAAGCATCAAGTGGCTGGCTGGGGTGAGAGCAGACAGCACACAAGAGAAAGACGTACGGATTTGACGAGAACTTCGCGTGGCATAGCTGCACAAACCAACAAGGCGCCAGTGAGTGCGTGGAGTGCTAAATCCGCGCGCGCCTGTACGAGTTGTCTGTCTATCCGTCTGTATGTGTGTGTGCGTGTGTGTATGTGTGTGTGTGTGTGTGTGTCCTCTCCCCTCTCTCTCTCCCCTTCTTCTGAGAGATACAGATCTCTCTCTCTCTCACTCTCTCTCTCTCCCTCTCCCTCCTTCTCTCTCTCTCCCTCTCTCTCTCTCTCTCTCTCTCTATCTATCTATCTATCTATCTATCTACCTCTCTCTCTCTCTCTTTCCTTCTTTCTTTCTACATTGATAGATAGATAGATAGATAGATAGATAGATAGATAGATAGATAGATAGATAGATAGATAGATAGATAGATAGATAGATAGATAGATAGATAGATAGATAGATAGATAGATAGATAGATAGATAGATGAGATGTCGCAAAGGAATGTAGTCCTTGCAAAGGAACGCAGTTTCACATCAAACAATAATTTGTGTACTGTGCATGTGTCCGGGATGGGAATCACGGGTAGACTGTGTTCTGGGAAAAGAAGAGGAGGAAGGACGTTGAAGAAAAAGGCAATCTAGGAATGGAGAGTGGGAG
>WBZZ01004589.1:45000-47500 GCA_019918135.1 Paulinella micropora
TGTGGGTGGAATCCGGGTTGACAATGCCGGGTTGTGACTTATAGTCCGGATGGACGTGCACTTTTGGACTCTTCTTTTCCAGGAGGCTCGAAGGATCTTCGTAAGGGTGGACATGAGCAAAATCTTCTCCAAGGAATTTGAAGAAAAAGGCAAAATGGAGAGTGGGGTCTTGAGGAGGACAAGGAAGAAGAGAAAGAAAAGGAAGCCGTTCAAGCCGTTAGTCCAAGTGTTTTGAGCACCGTAAGCTTGCGCAAGCTACAATGATGACATTGTATGAGGCCTAAACCCCCGAAGGGACCTAGCCCGGGCTATGCAACACTGGACGGCTATGACGGAATGCAGTCACCGATACGGACTAGAGGAAGATTAGTCCAATGTTTGACTGCACAGGAGCGATAGATCGCAAAAGAGCAACGAGCTACGCAGGACGATAGCTTGAAGAAAAGGGATTTGGATTGGGGATGTGAAAAACCCAAGGCGCGGAAACATCGATGAACAGAGAACGATACCATGCCGCGAGCCCCGCATTCGATTGGTCGAAGGTGGCAGGTCCATCCGTTGTCCTCGATTTGAGATTAGATAGATAGATAGATAGATAGATAGATAGATAGATAGATAGATAGATAGATAGATAGATAGATAGATAGATAGATAGATAGATAGATAGATAGATAGATAGATAGATAGATAGATAGATGAGATGTCGCAAAGGAATGTAGTCCTTGCAAAGGAACGCAGTTTCACATCAAACAGTAATTTGTGTACTGTGCATGTGTCCGGGATCGATGGATGGATGGATGGATAGATAGATAGATAGATAGATAGATAGATAGATAGATAGATAGATAGATAGATAGATAGATAGATAGATAGTAGATAGATAGATAGATAGATAGATAGATAGATAGATAGATAGATAGATAGATAGATAGATAGATAGATAGATAGATAGATAGATATGTTTAATGTTTAATCTATGGGCGTGGCTTAGCTTGAAAAAGCCATGGCCTCCTATACTACCCCCGGACAAGAACTTTCAGCACCGGCCAAGCTGCACACCAACCACTGTCTCGCTGTGGTTGGTGTCTGTGCCCAGTTCAAGCCGAAAGGTAGCCGAGCCCTTTTGAACTATACGGGACAACACTAGAACACTCCCCAGGAGCGTGTGCCCTAAGGAGATGATGCCATGAGCAAGTCGAGGTTTCAGGAGTTCACGCTCGTTGTGAGTTACCTTCTACAACCCCGACTTCATCAACCCTTTGCATCACGCCCCGACTTCATCAGCCATGGTCAGGAGTTGGTTGCCTGTTTAGCCCTTGCGCTGCGCGCGATTAACGGCGGACACAAAATCGTCATTGTAGGAGATAGTTAGATCTGGACCCTAGGCTGAGTTGCCAGTGGCAGAGACCGTCTCCAGGGATAGATAGATAGATAGATAGATAGATAGATAGATAGATAGATAGATAGATAGATAGATAGATAGATAGATAGATAGATAGATAGATAGATAGATAGGTAGGTAGGTAGGTAGGTAGGTAGGTAGGGTAAGGTAAGGTAAGGTAAGGTAAGGTAAGGTAGGGTAGGGTAGGGTAGGGTAGGGTAGGGTAGGGTAGGGTAAGGGTAAGGGTAAGGGTAAGGGTAAGGGTAAGGGTAGGGGGTAGGGGGTAGGGGGTGGGGTAGGGGGTAGGGGGGAGGGTAGGGGAGGGTAGGTTTGGTGAGGGTTTGGTGAGGGTTTGGTGAGGTTATGGTGAGGGTTATGGTGAGGGTTATGGGGAGGTTATGGTGAGGTGAGGGTAAGGGGAGGGTGAGGGGAGGGTGAGGGGAGGGTTAGGTGAGGGGTGGGTGAGGGGTAGGGTGAGGTGAGGGTTATGGTGAGGGGAGGGTGAGGGGAGGGTGAGGCGAGGGTGAGGTGAGGGTTAGGTGAGGGTTAGGTGAGGGGTAGGTGAGGGGTAGGTGAGGGGTAGGTGAGGGGTAGGTGAGGGGTAGGTGAGGGGTAGGGGAGGGGTAGGGGAGGTTCAGGACAGGTTCAGGACAGGTTCAGGACAGGTTCAGGACAGGTTCAGGACAGGTTCAGGACAGGTTCAGGACAGTTCAGGACAGGTTCAGGACAGGTTCAGGACAGGTTCAGGACAGGTTCAGGACAGGTTCAGGACAGGTTCAGGACAGGTTCAGGACAGGTTCAGGACAGGTATAGGACTGGTATAGGACTGGTATAGGACTGGGACAGGACTGGGACAGGACTGGACAGGACTGGACAGGTATGGACAGGTATGGACAGGTATGGACAGGTGGACAGGTGGACAGGTGGATAGGTGGATAGGTGGATAGGTGGATAGGTGGATAGATAGATAGATAGATAGATATAGATTCCCACCTACTTGGATTGCTTGTCCTGATCCCGCCGCGCCCGCTTGCCTTGCCTTGCCTTGCCTTGCTTTGCTGCCGTGTTGCTGTTGCATGTCTCCTGTGGAGCTGCCTTGCCGTTCTCCGCTTGCCGCTT
>WBZZ01004589.1:52500-67500 GCA_019918135.1 Paulinella micropora
GGAAGATCAATCATTTGTAGTTGATTTCCTGCAAGGTACCCGACACTGTGCGGGTAGTAGGGACTTTTGGGGCCTTCTGTGCAGGATGGTTAGAGTTACTCTTCCCTCCCCAACATACTCACTGTAGTCCCTGTTGGGTCGAGGGATGGAGGCGCATGGCCCTCGGGCTCAGCCATGACAGATCAATATTTATTATTATTATTATTATTATTATTATTATTATTATTATTATTATTATTCTCCTCCTCCTCCTCTTCCTCCGCCTCCTCCTTCTCCTCCTCCTCCTCCTCCAATTTCTTCTTCTTCTTCTTCTTCTTCTCCTTCTCCTTCTTCTTCTTCTTCTTCTCCTCCTCCTTCTTCTCCTCCTTCTTCTTCTTCTTCTGCTGCTGCTGCTGCTTTTAGGTGGGGCCTGGGTGTGGATGTGTGCATGTATTTGTGTCTATGTGTGTGTGTGTTCGGGCTTTGTTGTTGCTAGGTTTCAGCCCGGACACGCTACCGCCGGGCTGCTCGCTGCAGTTCGAAGTCTACCAGAACAAGGTCGCCACACGCGCTCTCTCTCTCTCTCTCTCTCTCTCTTTCTTTCTTTCTTTCTTTCTTTCTCTCTTTCTCTCTTTCTCTCTCTCTCCCTCCCTCCCTCTCTCTCTCTCTCTCTATCTATCTATCTATCTATCTCTCTCTCTTTCTTTCTTTCTCTCTCTCTCCCTCTCTCTCTCTCTCTCTCTCTCTCTCTCTCTCGCTCTCTCTCTCCATCTCTCTCTCTCTCTCTCCACCCCTTCCCACTTTCCTCCCTTGCTGTTTCTTCCTTTCCTTCCTTACTTGTTCCGTCTGTCTTGTTTCGCTGGCCGTGCACAGGTCAGCAAGGAGGTGTTTCTCAACATGAGTTGGTGGGCGCCCACGGCCGCCAACTTCGAGGACAAAAAACGCATACGAGAAGCTGGCACGTTTCTCCCACCCTACACTCCTTTCACCCTCAACACATATTTCATACATCTACACTGTAATCCGACCCTGTCTCTCCGTTGCTGTCTCTCAAGATACCTCTACGTATACTACGTATACTTTTCATATACAGGCAGACATGCTAAGTGTGGTGGCTGGTGTGGTAGGTGGCAACCTGATGGATCTGTACCGTTACGGCACAATGGTGCCGGTGGCACCGCGCGGCTGCGTGGCCGGCCGCCTCTGCCCACTCGACCGCGTCTACGTACGTAGCCGCCTGCATACACATACAGGACTCATATATATGTTTGTGTAAAGATTGTATTCGTGCTTGTATGCATACTGCATGTGAACATATTATATATATATATATGTATGTATGTATGTATGTATATGTATATATAGGTATGTATATATATATATATATATACATACATACATACATACATATAATACCATACATACATACATACATACATACAATCATCTTACTTACTTACTTACTTGCTTACTAATTGCTCACTTACTTGCTTACCTAATTACTTACTACTTAATCACTTACATACAGGAGTGTATGTATGTATGTACATGTCTGTGTGTGCAGTACCTGTGGAAAACCTTCACGGAGCAGACAGGGTCTCTCTCTCTCTCTCTCTCCTCTCTCTCTCTCTCTCTCTCTAGACCACTATCGAGCTGCATATAAACCACAGCAAGAAAAAACAGGCCAAAAAGCGTGGCGAGGTAATGATGTACATACATACATACATACATACACACATACATACATAGGTCGTGGAAGCAGGTCTGCTACGTCACCACCACGCAACGTAACCCCGTCATCGCCTTCGATGAGGGGCCAGAGAAAGGTAACGACAGACATATCGTTACGTCTGTATGTTATGTATGTTATGTATATATATATATATATATATATATATGCCAATGTTTATATTTATGTATATGTACATGTATGTGCATATTTATATGCCCATGTTATATTTATATGTAGTGAGGAAGTAGGGGGAAATAAAGGCAGTAGTGAGGCAGTAGGGGAGACATAAAGGCAGTAGAGTGGGACATGTATTCATATCCCTGTAGGCGGGGTGGACGACTTCGTGGTCAAAGGCTTCGACCCGCTGGACCGCGATATACCAGACCTGGATGTGGTTCTACTGCTCTATCCAATATTGCGATTGTATGTATGTATATGTATATGTCAGTGTATATTTGCATTTGTCCAGTGAAATATACCGTCAACGAAACATTTGCTTTGACATCTCTCTCTCTCTCTCTCTCTCTCTCTTTTTTTCTCTTTCTCTCCCTTTCTCTCTCTCTCTCTCTCTCTCTCTCTCTCTCTCTCTCTCTCTTGCTCTCTCTCTCTCTCTCTCTCTCACACACACACACACACTCCCTCCCTCCTTTCCCTCTATCTTCTGCTGCGGACAGGTTTTGGACACGCTCCCCGAAATGGCCGATGCGTCGGTTCATCGGGCAGCAGGAGGCTCCTGGTTCGGTGCGCTGCTGCTATTTTCCATGGGGGTTGGGGGCGGCATGGCTATCATGTCCTCGCCAGGCAAGCTGCTGCGCGCTCGGCTCGGGGGCTACCAACCGCTGGAATGATACCGATGCGGATTCCAGCACTCGTAGCGGACCTAGTACTACTAACGAGCCCATAGCGCCTCTTCGAACTTAATTTTTCTCGATCAATAATTGAGGTGTGAAAATTGCTCAGAATGTCCTTTGAAAGCTCTTGTCGTGAGCTTTCAAAGGATAGTTTCAGCCATATCAGAGCACTTCTATTCGACCGAGAATTCTGAGATCAAAGTTGGACGGTTTATCCCTGGAATCTCTTCAATGATACCTTAAGCATATTTGCCCAGCCTGGTACATAGAGACTCTAAATCTAGTACCAAGGTCTAAGCTATTGAGCTTGATAGAACATTTTATCATCTACACTATTTCTCAATATTATAGCGAGCCTGTTCAGATAGATAGAGGTAACTATAATCAGAAATTACTTGCGACACGCAGAGATGAGTGGGAAGCTTATCTGAGAACAATATCTTCAGCTGTTCACCGTAGGCTTCCATGCAGCTTGTTGTGGTTCCTACTCATCTCTACGAGTAGCAAGGATTCATCACAAGAGTGAAGGGGGGGGGGAGGGGGTGGGGGGGGGGGGGGGGGTGGGGGTTAAAATCGAAAAGCAAGCTGACTAGTAACAAAACCTCTGGTATTTATTGTATTAAAGTTCAAAAGAGTTCTCGTGACCACTTCGACTTCCCACTCGTTCCTGCGAGTGGCAAGGTTTTATTTAGTTGAAAAAGTCCTTGCGTAAAGGCATGACGCTAAACTGCATCGGGTCTCTGCATGACCTTACACTGTGAAACTGTGACTGCTTTTTTTTTACACTGCATCGGGTCTCTGCATGACTTTACACTGTTAAACTGTGACTGCTTTTTTTTTACACTTCATGTTTTTTCTTTTCAAACTTGTATCTTTTGATACCTCTTCCATTTTATCTCTTCTGCTTCCCGCTCAACTCTACGAGTGGCAAGTCAGTATTCTATTATTAATAAAACAGTGCTTGCGTAGGTAGGCTATTGTATCAAAAAAAAATGCATCCAGTCAGTATCATAGTACATATCAGTATATTACTGGGTACATTCAAGTGTCAAACTCAGCCATCGAATTTTTGTTATTAATATTAATATTAATAAGGGTCAGATTTCAGCCATCGAATTTTAGTTAAGGGTCAGATTTCAGATTAGCGGTCAGATTTCGAATTAGTGGTCAGAATTCAAATTAGTTCAATTTAACAGCTATATACGTCCGCAAAATCTATATCATTTTTGCAAAACTTATGAGCGGATGTCACATAATACCGTTAAATTAAACTAATTTGAATTCTGGCGGGCCGCTAATCTAAAATCTGACCGCTAATCTGAAATCTGACCCTTAAATCAAATGTGATGGCTGAGTTTGACACTTGAATGTACCCAGTAATATACCAGTCCACTGGATGTTAGGATATTATAATGTGCGGCGACGCCGCAGACTCTCCGACCTGCAGTCAGATTTCAATTATTTTTACTGTTCGGATGATTGAATCACTTGAAACTCATAACATTTCAAGTTTCCACTGACTGAATTAAAACCACCCACGCCGGGCCCGGGCCCGGACAGTGTGTGACAGTGTTACCGTGGCAGATATGATTGAAATAGTTATGGGGCGTCAGGCCCTACACAGAGATAACGATAGTTTGGTCAAAAGAGCTGTTTTGTAGAAGTCAGTCTGTCGTCGGACAGTGCTTCGATATTTGTCTTGCTCGTGTGTGAGAGATGTGTAATCTCCTCTGGTTTCTGCCGCAGAGAAAATGTAAGGAAAATGGTTCAGAACAGAGAGTGGGAGTGCTTTGCTCGTTTTTCCTCTGTCTGTGTGTTTGTCTGATGTTTGTTTCGCACTTGTCCTACTTGGCTTTATGCAAGCAGCAAGAGGGAGTGGAGTAGGTGTGGTCTGGTGTCTTGTAGAAGAGCACACAGAAGCCAAATGTGCACAAGGGCTAAAGGTTATGCCAGCTTGTGACAAATTGATTGCTTGTTTGTAAGTTTTTTCTTTGAGGATGAGTAGGAGTGTTTGTTTTCGTCTGATGTCTGTGCGACAGATCAGCGAAAAATAAATTTGTGCTTATCTGATGTCTGAACGACAGATCAGAAAAGAAATCAGCCTTTAGCTATGGACTCCAAATGTACTATCCCCAACGATAGCTCAATGGAAGAGTAAGTCGGTAATATAACCAAACACGGTCCTCAAAAAAGAGAATGATGTCTCGTTATATTAGCTCAGTGACGCAAAGACAAAAAGCCGCCAAAAGACCAGGATCAAATTGGCATTTCAGACGTGTCCGGCCAGACGAAATCTATAAATAAGTTTTTACCGGATAATCCGGGGGGTGATGTCCACAGTACCCCCTCCCAGTTTTTTATGGCGGAACTTCGTTTCCGACATAATACGCTTTGAACTGATTTCTTTTCTGACTAAGATTCGTTTAGAGTTATGTATGAAGATACATCAACCCACGAATTAGCAGTTATAAAACAACAATGATACTTGCCCCGGTACCAATCGTATATATACTCTAGCACATTCAGTATCTATATTAAAATCTTCCTCTTTCTTCTGTCGATAAGATATTTGTGCAGTATGTCCAATTATAATGTTTTATGGTTGAGTAATAATGTAATGTCGCCATTTCCATATATATGTAATAACCGGTCGTCGGTTTCCATAAATATATTTACTTTTTGTGAAGACATACCCTTGTATAAATCGGTATCATTTAATATAGTGTCAGGTGATCAAGTCTGACGACTATATCCGAAGTTGGGTTGAGTGCGCCCTAACCTTGCGATATGCCGATACAAGTAGAGATCGATGGAATCCGGTGTAGCAGTTCATGTTATTAAAATATATCAGTTCTTGATTAGACTGTAGAGTCTTTAATGAGATCATCATTCTGGTACTAATGCGGGTCGTATCCAGAAAACACCATCGCTCACTCAAATAGCGATCCCGTAACGGTGCTGTTTCGTGGCCGTCTCGTCTGTCTCTGCCGAAGCAAGAGAATAGAATGCCTATTTTTTGTCAGCTGTGTCTTGTTAATCTCTAGAAGAATGAATGCTGTAGTAGCTTTAATATCTAAGTAAGGTTGTCGGGACGATATTGGATCAATGCTATGTTCGCAATCGATCAGGTCCACAATACTTCTAGAGAAAAAAATACTTACTATAGACGCCGTTTACGCGCGCGGACTCCTTTACCTGGTGGAGGACCTCCAACCAAAGTTAAGTCTAAGGTGGACTGTTCGAGGACGTCCCAAATTTTGTGAGGGATTGCGCCTTGTGCCAAGTCAAAAGGAATGTCCAGCACCCCTCGTGGTAGTGCTTGTATGGTCCACGCGGTATGATCTTTATCTGTGGGAGATATGGTATCATCCCATGCCTCAAGTTTCTTGGCGTCTTTATATACTGGAAGGTATTGTCTTACGTTAGGATCTTCCACTGGATCCAGACTCCTCCAGAAATGTAAGACTGGTTGTATTATTTGTGCCGCAGTCGAAATTCGATTCGATCGCGTATGGCGTTTGTGAGCTACTGCCATGACTCTCATAAGATATAAATCTGAGAGCGTGTCATCGGCTACGTGTTGAGCCGCAGGCCTCACCAAGTAAAAAGCGTCTTTGGCCCATGAAATATGTCCAATCGCATCTCCTTCTTTCCAACTGGGGTGAACGAGAGTGTCATTGCCCGCGCGAGGGTCTTGATCTCCGTCATCGCTCCCCTCTTGATGGACTCCTTGCGAACGTGCCGTCCTTATCGCCTTTCTCGGTCGGTCGTAGATAAGGTCATTTTGCGCTCTCCTTATTTGCGCCTCCGTGAACTTTCCTTCCGGCACGTTCGACTCCACCCTTTTGCGGGTCTGAGTCCCCGCCGCACTTTTGCGGTCGGTGGCCCGCTTGTTCTCCAGCTCAGCCTCCTCCTTCTCCGCAATTGGTGCCCTGTAGGCATCCCGTTCCGAGATATCCTCCTGACGGATTGGTGGGACCTCTTTAAAGTCAGCCTCCATCCGTTTGAGTGCTTGATCAACGGACTCATCTTCAAGTAGGAAGGGATCATACTTAATCAGCCTTCGTACATTGACTATTTGAACTTTTCCTCTACCCCTGATTTTATAATTCAAAGGCCCCATCTGTTCCATGATCTGGTATGGTCCTTTCCAGTGGATGAACAGCTTCGAGCTGACTCCCTGAGGAACCTGAGGATGATACAGTAGTACAATATCCCCGACCTGAAATCTGACTTGATCCAGGTGTGCCTGCCTGACACCTTCAGCATCAGTCTTCCTGCGCTCCGCCTCCCTATGCGCCTGTACTATTTGCTCCGCCTCCATCTTCGCCCGAAGTCTCACCCCAAACAGCTCATCCTGATCTGCCCATGAATCTTTTGGGTGCAGCAGTGAGGCTGGGATGGCGGGCTCACGCCCATATACCAATTGGTATGGCGAGACGGAACCTTTTGAACCACCTAACCTTGTAAAGGGTAGGCAATTCATAGCAAAGGCAAACGAGGATGCTGCCTCCACCCATGCCTTTTGGTTCTCCTTCTTCATACAATACATCTTCAGCGCGGCCTTGAGGGGTCTATGCAACCGCTCTATCTTGCCGTTCGCTCTGGGGTTATAGGCGGTGACATATTGCCATTTCATGCCGTAATATGCAGAATGCTTGTCGATGACTTTATTATTAAAGTCAGAGCCTCGATCTGAGCATATTTTTCTCGGCACCCCAATCTGTGAGATGATCCTGTCAATCAACGCCTTGGCTGTTGTTTCGCCCGTAACGTCTTTGACTGGGACCACCCATACATAGTTGGTGGCTCTGTCTATGGCCGTTAGAAGGTATCTGTAACCTTCCGTCGTGACCGGGAAAGGTCCTACATGATCAGTGTGTAAGAACTCGAACATTCCTAAGTGTAAAGGAAAAGTCCCGATCAGGCCAAAATTCGCCTTCAATGGTGTTTTGGATGTCTTGCATGGGATGCATGCATTGACCTGTTCATCAATATTCTCCTTCATCTTCTTCCACCAGAATCGTCTCGAAATGAACATATGCGTTCTTTGTCGGCCCGGGTGCGCCAGTAGTGGGCAATTATGAGCAGCGACAAAAAATGATGTGTCTGAGTTTCTCAGGAACCCAGAGAGTCCATTTGTCTGGTTGTGATGCATAGCGCCCGTGTTGGCCTTTGTACCACAAGAGACCGTCTCTCCACCCCATCTCTTTCTGTTGCTCCTTAATCTCCTTCGTCATTTTCAGCTCGTTCGGGTTCTTGTATAGCTGTATTAGCTCTTTGAACTCCGGATCGAGAGCCTGTTGCTGTCTCCATGCAGTGGGTGAGGCTATGTGGATAGTCCCATCCTCTAGCTGCACTCCTATCCTCTCAGGGCTTTCGTCTAACTCCTCCTTGTTCTCCTGCGGGGGTTCCGCATATGCTTCTTGCTTAATCTCTTCTTGTTTTATCTCCGCCTTCATATTCTCATATGCTTCATAGGACCACTCAGCATCCTCGAGGACATGTGCTGTACAACATATCCCATGATCCGGACCTTGCGGGCTATGACGTAGACCCGATCGGTTATATCGGACCCCTCTCGCCATCTGCATCGACTCGATATGATGCACTTCGTATGTGCAGTCTGGGGATAGATCCTCCATTTCTGCTGATGATACGAGAGCTGCCACTTCTGAGTGAAACTCTAGCCTGGAGAGGCTGTCAGCGACAACATTTCGCTTGCCGGGTAGATGGACCATTGTAAAATTGAAACATGACAAGAATGCCTGCCATCTCGCTAGACGGCCAGTCTGTTCATGATTCATCAGCCATAGTAAATTCTGGTGATCAGTCCTTACTATAAACTGAGGTCCACCCCATAAATACTCTCTCAACCGTTTGAGGGCCCAGACCACCGCCAATGCCTCTCTCTGTCTCGTACAATAGTTTCGCTCCGCCGAGCACAACTTTCTACTTATAAACATGATCGGGCGCAACTTTTTCTCCTCATCTTCCTGTTGTAAGACTGCGCCGATCGCGAACTTTGATGCGTCTGTGTCGACTACGAATTGCTTCGAAAAGTCGGGCATCATCAGCACGAGTCCGCCATCCTTCGGATCTTTATAAATGAGATCTTTGAGCGTGTTGTACGCTTCTAAGGCTTCATCATCCCACTTCTCAAAATCACCCAAGTCGATCATTCTCTCCAACTTAGCCCGAGTTGCACCCCAATTGGGTATGAACTGGCTGTAATATTGCGCCATCGCAAGAAATGAGTGCAGCTCTGTGCGATTCTTCGGCCTCTGTCGGCTCATGATCTCCTCCCTCTTCTCTTTGGATATCGAGACTCTATTGTAAGAGATTTCGTACCCCAAATATGTCACGCTTGTCTTTGCGAGTTGACATTTTTTTTCTTCAAATTACCCCAATTGGGTATGAACTGGCTGTAATATTGCGCCATCGCAAGAAATGAGTGCAGCTCTGTGCGATTCTTCGGCCTCTGTCGGCTCATGATCTCCTCCCTCTTCTCTTTGGATATCGAGACTCTATTGTAAGAGATTTCGTACCCCAAATATGTCACGCTTGTCTTTGCGAGTTGACATTTTTTTTCTTCAAATTACATTTCAGGCCAAATAGTTTGATACGCCTGAAAATATCTGTTAGATGGTCGATGTGCTCTTCCATCGTATTGGAGTACACGATAATGTCATCGATGTAACAAAATGCGTACTCTCCCGCCTTCTGTCCTCTTCTCCTCATGAAACCTCCCTCTGTCTGGTCATTATATTTGCTACTCAGCATGCTTTGCATCGCTTTCTGAAAGAGTCCCGGGGCCTGTTTGAGTCCCATCGGAAGAACCTTCCACTGATATATCTCCATTCCTACTACAAATGCAGTCAGCCATCTGGACTTTTCATCCAGTGGAATTTGCCAGAAGCCATTCTTCAGATCAATGACTGAGTATAGCTTGGCGTTCCGCAATACTCGCCTTCCTTTTTCAAGAGTAGGTCATGGATTTCGTTCCTCCTCTAAAATTTTATTGACGCGGGCATAGTTAACCGTTAAGCGCCATTCTCCTCCCGGTTTAGGCACCAGTCTCGGTTGGGAAACTATTGGAGATGTCGATCTCTCAATGAAATCCTCATCGAGTAACTGCCGTGCTTGTTCTTCTGCGATCTTTGCTTCATGTATACTCAGACTTGCCCGTCGTGGCGCCGGGGAAGGCTCAGCACCTGGTATTTTACAAATAACCGCAGTGAAGTCTTCCGGCTTGACACCTCCCGCTTGAGGGGGGTCAAAAATCATTTTGTTCGCCTTTAATCTCTTTCAAAACCTCTTTCTCCTTCTCCGTACCTGCTCCTCCTGCCAATTTCTCGTCTATCGCCGCCTTAAACTTCTCCTCTGACATTCTCTTTTGATGCTTGAGGGGTGCTCTGTCCTCCTCCAAGCCCAACTCTTCTTCTGATATATCGTCCATTCCCGTTTTTTCATATGTGGCAGTGTCTGGTTCGTCGTCCTCCGCCAGACCTACCAACATATCTATTAATCTCGCATATTGCAACGGAGCTTTTCGGGTGTAGAAACCATCGAAGCATGTGAATGCTTGAGGAATCAATTTCAACTTGTCCTGGTCTCTGAGCTTCCGCTTGTATGCACTGCTCTGCTCACGAGTCCCGAGACGACAAGCCACCACTAAGTGTTGCTTCCGTGAGGGCACCGGTATCGGATGATCAATAAGCCGGTCCCGTATCTCCTGCGCCCATATCGCCTTCTCATTGTACGGGAGTATGACCGTATATGGTTTATTATTTTCAAAAAGAGTGCGCAGGCACTTTTTCACTTCTGTCAGTGAGTGCGGCCACGTAGGCTCGTCACCCCAGAACTCGGTAATAAAGCTTTTAATATCTTCTGCCGGGATATCAGGGAGTCGTCCCCTTCTCCTCGGTATAAACTCCTGCCTGTCCTTCTCTTCCACCTTTATGTGAAAGCAATACCCGTTGGTAATATATACATCGGCCCCTGCTCCTTCTTCAAATCTCGCCAACGATGGGCACCTTTTTCCCATGCATATAATCTCCTCTTTCCTCTTTTCAATGAGATCGTCTATCGACGTTTTATCCCATTGTGTAGAGACTGTAGCCGTATAGACCTCCGCCTCTCTCTTGTCTGACAGGTTTGAACCATCTTTAGACACCGCGTCCGTTGGCATATATGCCTCATATGCGTGTGTAATGGCCACCTGTTTCCCTTCCGATGCCACCCCTAGGTGTATGGCCTCGTATGAGTCAATAGCATGGAGAGAGTCGACAGTATATTCTTCTCCTGGCTCTACGCCGTATATGACTCTTTTGGCGGCGCAATCAATCACTACGTTCATTGTCGCCAGTTGGTCGTACGACAAAAGAACAGATCCGTGGTATTCGGGGACAACGTATAATTCCACTCGATATACTCGTCCGGATTTCAATTTAAAATTTAAAGTGATGATGCCCGTTATATCCGTCCGACTACTAACTTCTTTCAAGGTGCCAGATGATTTTTTCATATTAGTTTCTAACCACTCATGGTGTTTCATAGTAAATTTCTGGCCGACAATATTAATATTCGCCATAGTATCATTACCAACGTTTATAAAGGTATTTAATGTTTCACAAAAAAGGTTCGTATAGCATAAAGCGTCTGGCCGGTGACTTTTTAAGGCCAATACAAGGAGCTTGTGTTCTAAAATCTGTATCCTTTTCTCGAGGTTCGCCTCCTCCTCCCTTTCCGCCGTTTTTGTAATGTCTTTTTGGGTATTGTTCACAGGCGAAGGATGATTGTCCTTGCCTTCTCTGTTTGAGACCGTGAGGAGAGGTTGATGTCCTCCATCCTCCTTGTCTATCGTCTGTCTCGGCAAGTTGATAAGATTAACTGCCGGTTCTATTCTTACTTTCTTCGGCTGTGGCTGCGACAGGCCCGCCTGCTTTCTCTTTGCCAGCGCTTTACTCGCCTGCCTATTAGCAGCATGCACTGTTTGTTGTCGTGATGGGTGTACTGGTATTGTACTACCTTTGAGTTGGTCTGTGGCCTGCTGTGGGCTCTTAGACTCACTGGTACCCTTGGTTGGGACCTGCACAACGGTGTATCGTGCAATGCATGTTGTTCTGTTTTCTCCCTCCTTCTCTAGTCATTGGACTACCTCAAATCTGTTACCTGAGTCGGCATCAGTGTCGGTAGTGGTTGCGCCTGATGTCGCATAGGCCTGTGGTGCTGAGGAACTCGAGCTTGAGCTCGAGCCGTCTGCCCAGCCCCCATCTCTGTGGTACGGGCGCTCTGCGCTGCCGTATCCACCTCGGCCAACCCATCTTCCTCCTCCTCTACCTTGAAATACACCTCTTCCTCCTCCTCTTCTCACAAATCCTCTCTCCCCCCGCGAGTGTATGTGCCTCGTGCGAAAGGGGCTCCTCCTCCTCGATTGATTCCGCTCCCTCCTCCTCTTCCTCGTGTTCCACCTCTTCCTCTACTTGCGGCTTCTATGGCTGCCGTCTTCTGATCATCTCTAGCGAAAAGAGAATTGATTGCGTCAGCTAGTTCGTGGTCATGGTCCGCGACATCCTGTAATTTCCACCCCTGATCCTTGCGCAGTCGGCGCAGAACGGCGACGGTGTTGGTTTCGTCCGACCGTACGTTCTTGAGGAGTGTGTTTCGGATGCGGGTGTCCTCGACATCGTGGTTGTACGGGCATTTCTTATTTGTGTGTTTGAAGCATTGTGCCCGTGCCCACCAACGAATACAAGGTGTGTTAGCTTCACGACTGTTCTCTCTTGGTCGCTTTCCTAGAGATCGTTGCGTATGTGCGGCTTGCGGTTGAGCAGAAGCCGATGCAGAACCGATCAAGGATGCTGTCTGGCTGTCGAGCCTCTGACAAGCGGTCATTACTTCGGTCCACAACATTTTTGGGCTCACGGCCTTAGTCGTGGCCTCAAAGACGCTCATCTCCAAAAAGTTCAAGTGCTTTACCTTGTCGAAGGTTTTGCAGTCTTGCATGAGCAGTGTGAGCTTATTTTTGTTGTAGACGTGCAAAGCACTGAGGAAATATAGGAGTATGGCTTTGTGGTTATAAAAGAGAGTGTACTGGGTGCCCACATTTGTTAAGACAGATGCAAGCTGAGTGATAGACTGCAACTGCTCCGATACTAAGTCGAAAATTTCAAACCCAATCAATGTGCCAGTGCACAAACAAGTGTTGGTATCCACTTGCCTTAAAGTATCGAATGAGGGCAGCAATGGCCAGAGTACAACTCATCTCTGCATGTCCACCTTTCCTTGCTAGCTCCTCCTCTCCTCTGTACTTCTCGTAAGTTATACGATCAAAGCCAGCTCCAAGGAGGGATCGATCACAGAGATGTTCTAGGACTTCATACTCCTGCTCCACCTCACACGGTTTTGCTGGAAGCATCTGTCCATCTCATTGAGCTTAGTCATGAGGGCCTTCTCTGTGTCAGCCTCATTGGCAGTGATAGCATAGAGCTTAAGGCCCCTCCCCCAATTTTGATTTTAGCTAGGGATGCCTGCAGCGCCTGCTTTTTCTTCTGGGAGTCAGTCAAGTTAATTACTGTCCCTCCCCCTTGGGGTCCTCCTCCTGAGGGTCCTCCTCCTGCTTTCTTGGGAGCTGGGTTAGATGTGGTAGGTGGAGCCGTTGGCTGTGGAGCCACCCGTGCTACTGCGATTGCCACAGCTATCTTCTCCTTCTGCTCCTTCTCCTCTTTCTGTCTCGTCTCTTCTTCTTTCACCTGTCGTGCTAGATGAGTCACGAACTGTGCAAGCCCTGTGGCACTAGAGAGGAAGTGTGCCTTTTCTCTCATGGAAGACTTATCAGCTCTGTTATTATTTGGGATTGTTGTGAGAGGGCCTTTAATGAGAGTGTGATTCTTCGTGTGGGCCAATTGTTTCCATGTTGGTTTTTGCTCCTTCCCCTCAAAGAGGCCCTTATGGAGTTGTGTGAGGCGTTCAAGCACCTGACAAGACTGGTCAACCTCCTCGTAAACAGGATGTTGCCTTGCGTTGTCTTTCAGTGCTTTGTACATTTCGTTGTAAGCCCGTGTGAAGGCAGTTACAAAAGCCTCAAGGGCAAACTCAATGCCACTTTGGTTTCTACCTTCGAACTTTCTTTCTAGATTCTTGATATCAGTGGGGACACCACAGACAGACAGCCATGCTGCAGTTGTGCGTTTATTTTTCCACTGTATGTTTGTGCGTTCATAAAATTCCGCAACTAGCACAGCAGCGTAGAGTGTTGCAGATATGTCGTATATGTCGCATAGTGTAAGAGTGTCGCCATACTTGATATCCTGCAATGGCACTCTTTCGTGCTCAAACCTCACTTTGTTGAAGAGAGGCTTCGCAAGGCCGGGAATTTCGATCAGGAGGTTGCTTTGACCTTGTCCTGGTCTATTCCTTTTCTCGTAAGGAATGTAAATGTGTGTTTTATAATAGGTTGGGTAGTTAAGGAAGAAGGACTCTTCATCATCATATGTAGCCAACTGTTCCCATGTATTTGGGATATTCTGGCCAACATCCTTCATCTCTCTCTCTGCCTCTGTCAATGGAGATCCTCCAGTCTGACCTGCACTCGCTTCTTGTGCATTACCCCCCCCCCCCCCTGTCGACTCTACATCGGCTGTATATGTATACTCCTCTCTCTCCTCTCCATCTCTATCCCCCTCTCTTCTGAGTACTGAGTCTCCTGCTCCTCTCCTCCCTCACTAGGACCATAATCAGTTGGTGTCACACCAGCCTGCTCATTCTCGTCTTCCATCTTATGTTATGAGAGTCACGTCTGCCTTTTTTTTCTTCTTTTTTTCCTCTGTTATTCTTATCACTCTATGCAACCTTCCGAGTCTTCTCCTTCTTCCTTTTCTCTGTTGAAATAGTTATGGGGCGTCAGGCCCTACACAGAGATAACGAGTTTGGTCAAAAGAGCTGTTTTGTAGAAGTCAGTCTGTCGTCGGACAGTGCTGGAGTGCTTTGCTCGTTTTTCCTCTGTCTGTGTGTTTGTCTGATGTTTGTTTCGCACTTGTCCTACTTGGCTTTATGCAAGCAGCAAGAGAGAGTGGAGTAGGTGTGGTCTGGTGTCTTGTAGAAGAGCACACAGAAGCCAAATGTGCACAAGGGCTAAAGGTTATGCCAGCTTGTGACAAATTGATTGCTTGTTTGTAAGTTTTTTCTTTGAGGATGAGTTGGAGTGTTTGTTTTCGTCTGATGTCTGTGCGACAGATCAGCGAAAAATAAATTTGTGCTTATCTGATGTCTGAACGACAGATCAGAAAAGAAATCAGCCTTTAGCTATGGACTCCAAATGTACTATCCCCAACGATAGCTCAATGGAAGAGTAAGTCGGTAATATAACCAAACACAGTCCTCAAAAAAGAGAATGATGTCTCGTTATATTAGCTCAGTGACGCAAAGATAAAAAGC
>WBZZ01004589.1:72500-95000 GCA_019918135.1 Paulinella micropora
CTTTTGAACCACCTAACCTTGTAGAGGGTATGCAATTCATAGCAAAGGCAAACGAGGATGCTGCCTCCACCCATGCCTTTTGGTTCTCCTTCTTCATACAATACATCTTCAGCGCGGCCTTGAGGGGTCTATGCACCCGCTCTATCTTGTTACAATCCCCGAAGATAGCTCAATAAAAAGTCGGTAATACAACCAGACACAAATCCCCAAAAGAGAATGATGTCTCGTTATATTAGCTCAGTGAAGCCGAAAAGAAAACGGCAACAGACCAAGGTTAAAATGGCATTAGGTCAAATCCTGCCAAACGATATTGAAAATAATGGGAAAAAACTAGGTGCACCTGACACCAGAAAAAGTGTACTTTTTACCGGCTATCCGGGGGGTGATGCCTACAGTACACCTTCCCGTTTTTATGACGGAAATATGCAATATTTTCGTCATATAATTGCTGATTTCTTTTCTGCACAAACGCTACGGGGTGTCGCAACTAAGTGCATTAACACACGGATAGACGGTGCAGTGGATATATAAAACGCATACGCCAGACATGAGTCAACTATAAATCTCCAGCATCGTTTTTGTAAATAAAAACTCCTCCTTCCACACTTGTTGTCCCCCCCGTAACTTAATTCTGAGGCAGTATGTCAAAAACAAATAGTATTACTATTGCAATAAAAGCAGCGTTATAATTTTTCTCCTTCTCCAAAAACACTTCCGATCAGTAAATACATTGTCTTTTAATAACATACCCTTGTATTCAATCGGTTACCTTAATATAGTACTAGGGGCCAGACCTAATAACTATATCCAAAGCAGGGGTGAGTGAGCCCGACCATGCGATATGCCGACACAAGTAGAGACGGACAGTGCTGGTATGACGCTATTAAGTATATCCAAAGAAAAAAATTTAATATGTCTACTATGAGAATATTTTTTGAGAACATCACCCTGGATACTTGAAGCAGGGTCGTACCAGGAACACCATCGCTAAACTCACAAGCGATCCCCTTATACGGTGTCGTATCCATTTGCCGATTGACCCTCGCACTCATATGTTGCGATAAAAATGCCAAGTAACAACAATGGTATAAAAACATTTTAATAAGACATGATCTGACATGGGCACTATGAGATTAATCCACATGCAGCTTTCAATGTCCGACGCGTGATAAAAGAAAAAAATATCACTTACTGCCTTCGTCGCCTTGCGCGAACCCCTTTGCCAGGTGGCGGGCCGCCAACAAAAGTCAAGTCAAACTTCGACTCCTCCAGAATGTCCCATATTTTGTTAGGGATGGCGCCCAAAGATAAGTCAAAAGGAATGTCGAGCACTCCTCTAGGCAGTGACTGAATAGTCCACGCAGTGTGGTCTTTGTCTCGAAGGGTAATAGTATCATCCCATGTCTCGAGATTTTTCGCGTCTTTGTACACCGGTAAATATTGTCTAGCTTTTGGATCCTCAACAGGGTCCATGCTTCTCCAAAAATGGAGTACCGGTTGTATCGTTTTTGCTGCTAAGGATCTCTTCGATGTCAGTGCTGCCCGTGTAGTCTGCGGGACCGCCACAGCTCGCATGAGATAAAGATCTGAGAGAGTGTCATCGGCAACATGAGATTCTGCCGGTCTCAACAGATAAAAAGCGTCTCGGACCCACTTGATGGCCGCAATCGCCTCTCCTTCCTTCCATCGCACATGTCGAATGTCCACATTACCCGCGTTCGGGTTAGTGTCCTTCTCCCCTCCTCCTCCATGGACATCCGTCGCTCGCGTCGACCTTGCCACCTTCCTCGGTTGGTCGAAGATGAGATCGTTTTGCGCTCTCCTCCTCTGCGCCTCCGTGAAATTCTCCTTCGTACCGCCGCGGACTATGGGGGCTTTAGACTGAGTCCCCGCCGCGCTTTTGCGGTTTGAGTCTTCCTTACTCTCCTTCTCGGTCTCCTCCTTCTCCGTGACCGGTGCCCGATAGGCATTCTCCTCCTCTAAGGTATCCTCCTTCTGTATAGGCGGTACCTCTTGGAAGTCCTCCTTCATCCGTTTCAACGCCTCCTCAACGGATTCATCCTCAAGTAAGAAGGGGTCATATTTGATCAGCCTTCGAACATTCACAATCTGCACCTTCCCTCTACCCCTGATCTTATAATTCAGAGGTCCCATCTGTTCCATGACCTGGTATGGTCCTTTCCAGTGGGTAAACAGCTTAGAGCTAACCCCCTTAGGGACTTGAGGATGGTACAAGAGTACAATATCCCCAACCTGGAAACGGACTTGATCTAAGTGCGCTTGTCGCACTCCTTGTGCGTCAGTCTTTCTGCGCTCCGCCTCCCTGTGCGCCGCAACTATTTGTTCCGCCTCCATCTTCGCTCTTAGTCTCATCCCGAACAACTCATCCTCATCTGCCCAAGTGTCTTTTGGATGCAGAAGTGAGGTTGGGATATTAGGCTCTCGGCCGTAAACCAATTGATATGGCGAGACTGAGCTCCTGGCTCCTCCTAATGCCGATGAGGGTAGACAGTTCATTGCAAAGGCAAATGAAGGTGCTGCCTCCACCCAGGCTCTCTGATTCTCCTTCTTCATACAGTACATCTTAAGCGAGGCTTTGAGAGGTCTATGTACCCGCTCGATCTTGCCATTCGCTCTCGGGTTATAGGCAGTAACATATTGCCATTTCATCCCGTAGTACTTAGATAGTCTGTCGATGACTTCATTATTAAAGTCAGAACCTCGATCAGAACATATCTTTCTAGGCACTCCGATCTGCGAGACGATCCTATCGATCAGAGCCTCCGCAGTTGTCTTGCCTGTAGCGTCCTTAACAGGAACAACCCAGACATGATTGGTGGCTCGATCTATTGCGGTAAGAAGGTATCTGTACCCTTCTGCCGATTCGGGGAAAGGTCCCACATGATCGATGTGTAAAATTCAAACATCCCGGCGTGTAACGGGAATGTACCGATCAGGCCAAAGTTCGCCTTCAGCGGTGTCTTTGTGGTTTTGCATGGGATGCATGCGTCCACTTCCCTGTCTATCTCCTCCTTCATCCCTTTCCACCAAAATCGCCTCGCTATGAACCAATGAGTTCTTTGTCGACCCGGATGTGCCAGTAAGGGGCAGTTATGGGCTGCGACATATATAAAGCGCCTCAACTTCTCTGGTACCCAGAGAGTCCATTTGTCAGGCTGTGATGCAAATTTGCCATGCTGGCCCTTGTACCACAATAGCCCATCTCTCCACGCCATCTCCTTCATCTGATCTTTGATCTGTGGAGTCTTTTTAAGCTCATTAGGGTTCTTGTATAACGTTATGAGCTCCTTGAACTCCGGATCCGTCGCCTGTTGCTGCCTCCACGCGGTAGGCGAGGCGATATGAATAGTACCGTCCTCCAACCTTACTCCTACCCTTTCCGGGTCTTCATCAAGCTCGCTTCGATTTTCCTGTGGAGGTTCAGTACAGACCTCAGTCGTCTCCTCCTCTTCTTTTATATTCGCCTTCGCGTTCTCGTATGCCTCATAAGACCACTCAGCGTCTTCGAGAACATGCGCCTCACAGCATATGCCATGCTCCGGGCCTTGAGGACTATATCGTAGACCCGTGCGGTCATAACGAACGCCTCTTGCCATCTGCATCGCCTCTATGTGGCTCACCTCGTATACCTTGTCCGTGGACAGGTCCATCATCTCCACTGATGATACGAGAGCCGACACCTCCGACTGAAACTCTAGCCTGGAAAGGCTATCAGCGACTACGTTTCGCTTTCCCGGTAAGTAGACCATCGTGAAATTGAAACATGACAAGAATGCTTGCCACCGCGCCAAACGGCCGGTTTGTTCATGATTCATCAACCAAAGAAGGTTGTGATGATCGGTCCTAACCGTGAATAGAGGTCCTCCCCACAAGTATTCTCTGAGCCTCTTAAGAGCCCATACTACTGCCAACGCCTCCCTCTGTCGCGTGCAGTAATTTCGCTCCGCCGCACACAGCTTTCTACTAATAAACATGATCGGGCGCAACTTTTTCTCCTCATCTTCCTGTTGCAGCACCGCGCCAATCGCAAACTTAGATGCATCCGTGTC
Source organism: Paulinella micropora (assembly GCA_019918135.1). NCBI lineage: Eukaryota > Cercozoa > Imbricatea > Euglyphida > Paulinellidae > Paulinella > Paulinella micropora. The sequence goes on from WBZZ01004589.1 coordinate 76,571, forward strand.
GACTACGAACGGCTTTCGTAAAGTCGGGCATCATAAGTACTAATCCGCCGTCCTTGGGATCTTTGTAAATGAGATCTTTGAGCGTATTAAACGCCTGCAAAGCCTCCTCATCCCACTTCTCAAAGTCTCCAAATCAATCATCTTCTCCAGCTTAGCCCGAGTTGCACCCCAATCGGGTATGAACTGGCTGTAGTACTGTGCCATCGCAAGAAAAGAGTGTAACTCTGTGCGATTCTTTGGCAACTGTCTACTCATGATCTCCTCCCTCTTTTCGCGCGATATCGAGACCCTAGTATAAGAAATCTCGTAACCCAAATACGTCACACTTGTCCTGACAAGCTGACATTTCTTTAGGTTGCATTTCAGGCCAAAAGCTCCGATGCGCCTGAAGACATCTGACAAGTGATCGATATGCTCTTCCATTGTGTTAGAGTATACGATGATGTCATCGATGTAACAAAATGCATATTCTCCCGCCTTCTGTCCTCTCCTTCTCATAAAACCATCCTCCGACTGGTCGTCATATTGACCGCTCAACATCTTCTGCATCGCCTTCTGAAAGAGCCCCGGGGCCTGTTTGAGTCCCATTGGAAGCACCTTCCACTGGTATATTTCCATACCCACAACGAATGCAGTCAGCCATCTGGATTTCTCGTCCAGTGGTATCTGCCAGAAGCCGTTCTGAAGGTCAATGACCGAATAGAATTTAGCATTCCGCAGCACCCTTCTGCCTTCTTCTAAGGTCGGCAGAGGATTTCTCTCTTCCTCTAGCACCTTATTCACACGGGCATAATTGATCGTCAAGCGCCATTCTCCTCCTGGCTTAGGGACGATTTTCGGTTGAGAGACAATTGGAGATGTAGATCTCTCAATAAAGTCCTCATCGAGCAACTGTCTCACATTCTCCTCCGCTATTTTTGCCTCATGTATGCTCAAATTTGCCCTCAGTGGTGCCGGAGATGGCTCCGCACCCGGTATCTTGTAAATGACAGCAGTGAAGTCATCCGACTTTACACCACCTGCCCGAGGAGGGTCGAAAATTTCTCTGTACGCCTCCATCTTAGCTTTGAGAAACGCCTTCTCTCTCTCCGAACCCACTCCTTCTTTTAAAATTTTCCGCGCCGCCGCTTGGAAATCTTCCTTCGACATCTTCTTATGCTCCTTGAGGGGCGCTAAGTCCTCCTCCAAACTCAAATCTTCCTCGGACAAATCGTCTAGTCCCGTTCTTTCATACGTGACTGTGTCCGGCTCATCATCATGACCCAGCCCGACAAGCATATCAATAAGGTTCGCGTATTGTATCGGAGCCTTACGGGTGTAGAAACCATCAAAGCATGTGAAAGCTTGAGGTATCAATTTCAACTTGTCCTGGGCTCTGAGCTTTTGCTTGTATGCACTGCTCTGCTCCCGAGACCCGAGTCGACAAGCCACCACTAACTGTTGCTTGCGAGAAGGAACAGGTATAGGATGATCAATAAGCCGGTCCCTTATCTCCTGTGCCCAGATCGCCTTCTCATTGTATGGCAGAATGACAGTATACGGCTTGTTACTCTCAAATAGAGTCCGTAGACACTTTTTCACTTCAGTTAATGAGCGCGGCCAGGTAGGCACATCGCCCCAAAAGTTCGTGATAAAAGTTGTAATGTCATCCGCTGGAGTATCGGGGATACGCCCCTTCCCCCTTGGCACAAACGCCTCTCTCTTCTCATCTGACACCTTCGCATGGTAACAGTAGCCATTAGTAATATGGACATCTGCACCGCCACCTTCTGCGAATCTGGCCAACGACGGGCACTGTTTCGCAACACATATTATCTCCTCATTACGCGCTACGACTAAGTCATCAATAGACTTTCTGTCCCATGCGGGAATCGTAACCGTATACGCCTGCATCTCCGTCTCCCAATTGTCGGTCCAGGTCAGTTCCTCCGGCACTGTGACATAGGGGTGTACATAGGCTTCAGTTGCCTCATGTACGAAGGCCAACTTTTTCCTCTCCGTTGCTAGACTCAGCTCAAAAGCCTCGTATGAGTCAGTAGCAGTCATCGGATTAATATCCTCCTCCTCTCCATTCTTCACTCCATAAATCACTCGCCGTGCGGCGCAATCGATCACAGCCCCCATCGTAGCCAATTGGTCATACGACAGCAGGATTGAACCGTGGTAATCGGGGACAACATAGAGGTCCGCACGATATACTCGACCGGATTTCAATTTGAAAATTAATGTGACGATGGCCGTAATTTCCGTACGGCTGCCTACCCCTTTTAGGGTCCCCTTTGTTTTTCTAATGTTTTTGTCCACCCATGTCCGGTGACTATTCAAAAACTTCTGGCCGACAATATTAATATTCGCCATCGTATCATTACCAACTTTTAATGTGGTTTGTAAAGTTTCACAAAAGAGGTCAGTGTAGCATAGCGCGTCTGGTCTATGTAAACTAGCCGTTAGCAAATGAATTTTTCGTTCTAGGGTTTTGAGTCTAAGCTCAAGTTCCTTGTCCTCTTCTCGTTCTCCCCCCTTTTCCGCCATCTTAACTTCTTGAGTCTCCGGGGCTTCCGGTATCTCGAGTGTCTTTTGGACAGAGTCTGGTACACCGAGTGTACTCGTGTCTATAGCAGAGACTATTGAGTCCTTTGGCGGGGGTACGGTCCGCTGCTTCCTCGTAGGAGGAGACCTAGCCTTTGGTTTCGGCTTCCTCTCCTCCATCGCCTTCTTCGCCTTCCTATTCGCATCATTTATCATATTAGCTCTCGAAGGATGAACTAGCAAGTGCTTACCTTGAGGCTTGTGAGGCTGTGTGCCTTCACCTTCACGTCTAGGAGGAACGGAACCGTTCGTATCCTGTTCATCAACAGTAGGCATAACTGTGACTGTCGGATTAAAAAGAACAGTTTTTATCTCCTTCTCTCTCTTCTTTTCCTCTCTCTTCTCCTCTCGTCAGTCTACGACGACAAAAGGTGAGCTTTTTTGCCACTTTTTCCTGGGTGGGTAAAAAGTGGAAGGCGTTCACGAGATGTCGAGAAAGCAGGCAACGCTTGCCGAGACCTGAGGTTGGTTCGAAACAAATGATATAGGATTACAAGATTGTTTTGCTTGACTCAGTGTAGTCGCTAAGAACTAGCAGCAAGAGGGCAGTGTGTAGGAAAGGGGGGTGATTGGGAGGTTGGTCTATGGTTAGTTTTGTGGGTCTTGCCCCCCTCGCAAAAATGGGTGGGAATGTTTGCTCTGAGTTGGTCCTTGTGTTATTTGATTTGTGCGACACGACACTGCCTGTGGTTGTCGTTCCCAACGTCGTTGAAGGAAGACTCTTTCCAGACTGAGAGCTGGTGAAGTGGTTGTTGTTTGTGTTTGCTCTAAATGGAGGCAGCAATCTGGTGGTGGTGGTGGGTGTGTTTGTGTTCTGGTAGGATGTTTTTACGTTTGACATGTTTATGCCCTGTGTCACGTGTGTGTAGCGTAGCCATGCCTCCGAAAAAGAGGCAGAAAAAAGAAACAAAGAGTGACAAATCCTCTAGCAAAGTAATGCCCCCAACGATAGCTCGAAAAAAGTCAGTAATACAACCAAACACAATCCTCAAGAATAAGAATGATGTCTCGTTGTTGGCTCAGTGAAGCCAAAAAAGGAAAACGGCAACAGACCAGGAATAAAATGGCATCAAGTCCAATCCGGACAAGTAATACTGAAAAACAAGCTGGTGCACCTGTCACCAGGAAAAGATACTTTTTACCGGCTATCCGGTGGGTGATGCCTACAGTACCCCCTCCCGATTTTATGACTGAAATAGCATTTTCGTCATACACCTTCTGATTTCTTTCTGCAAATAGTATGCGCTATGGAGTCATGCCACACAGCGCATCGACCCACTGATAGACGCTAAAAGACTATAAATATATCCTCGTACTGCACGTCAAAGCGGATTCTCTAGCCTTTCTTGTAAATTTTGAACTCCTTCCCCTCAATTTTTTTTTCTGCAGTATGTCAAGAACAAACGTACTATTAATAAAAAATAGAAGCAACGTGGTGCTGTAGTACGATTCCTCCTTTGATCTCCTTCTTCTTATCATTATCATTATTATTATTATTATTATTCACAGGGAGATTGTAAGTACATTGTCTTTTTTAATGACATACCCTTGTATAAGGCGGATATCCTATGATATAGTATTAGGGGGCCAGTCCTAATAGCTATATCCGAAGTCGAGGTGTATGTACCCGACCCTGCGATATACCGACACAAGTGGAGATTGACCGTGCTCAGGTACGACAGTATATAATCTATCGTAAAAAATAATTTAATGAAAGTTTCAGAGAACATTTCATTTTCGAGAACATCATCCCAGGACTGGGAAAGGGTCATACCCGGGAACACCATCGCTCAATACACTAGCGATCCCCGTATACGGTGTAGTATCATCGTCGATCGACCTTTCGCACTCGTATGTTGCGATCGAATGCCAAGTTATATCACTGAGTCTTTTTAATATTCATATTGATAACTGATGATGCATGATCAAATCATGATACGCCGTGAGCAATCAATCAGTTTGTTTGAGACGCATAAAGAAAAATAGTTTCCTTGTTACTGCCTTCGTCGTCTGGCGCGGATTTCTTTACCTGGTGGAGGACCACCAACAAAAGTCAGATCAAACTTTGACTGTTCGAGAATGTCCCAGATCGTCCTTTGATCTCATCGACCTCATCGCCTTCCTCGGTTGGTCGTTGATAAGATCATTCCGCGCTCTCCTTAGCTGCGCCTCTGTGATCTTCTCCTTCTTTCCGCTATGCTCTCGCGGAGACTTGGACTGAGTCCCCACCGCGCTTATGCGGTCAGTCTTCTCCTTGCTGTCCATCTCACTCTCCTCCTTCTCAGCTATCGGTGCCCGATAAGCATCGTCTTGGTCTATGCCAGCCTCCTTGTGGATGGGCGGCACCTCTTTGAAATCATCCTTCATCCGTTTTAACGCCTCCTCAACGGATTCATCTTCCAGTAAGAAGGGATCATACTTAATCAGCCTTCTTACATTCACAATTTGCACCTTCCCTCTACCCCTGATCTTGTAATTCAGAGGTCCCGTCTGTTCCATAATCTGATAAGGTCCTTTCCAGTGAGTGAACAGCTTAGAGCTGACTCCCTTCGGGACTTGAGGATGGTACAATAGTACAATATCCCCGACCTGGAACTTGATCTGATCCAAGTGCGCTTGTCGCACCCCTTCAGCATCAGTCTTTCGGCGCTCCGCCTCTCTATGCGCCCTGACTATTTGTTCCGCCTCCATCTTCACTCTAAGTCTCATCCCAAACAACTCATCCGCATCCGCCCAAGTGTCTTTTGGGTGAAGGAGCGAAGTCGGGATATCAGGCTCACGCCCATATACTAACTGATATGGCGAGATTGAGCTCTTCGAGCCTCCTAACGCCGTAGAGGGTAGACAGTTCATTGCAAACGCAAATGATGGTGCTGCCTCGACCCATGCTCTTTGATTCTCCTTCTTCGTGCAGTACATCTTTAGTGAGGCTTTGAGGGGTCTGTGTACCCGCTCGATTTTCCCATTGCTCGCGGGTTATAGGCAGTAACATATTGCCATTTCATCCCGTAATACTTAAATAGTTTGTCGATGACCTCGTTATTAAAGTCAGAGCCTCGATCAGAACATATCTTTCTTGGTACTCCGATCTGTGAGATGATCCTATCGATCAGCGCCTCGGCCGTCGTCTTGCCGGTAACGTCTTTGACAGGGATGATCCACACATAGTTGGTGGCTCTGTCAATAGCCGTAAGGAGGTATTTGTAACCATCCTTCGATTCTGGGAAAGGTCCCACATGATCAATGTGTATAAACTCAAACATCCCCGCATGAAGAGGAAATTCGCCAATCAGGCCGAAATTTGCCTTCAGTGGTGTTTTGTTTATCTTGCACGGGATGCATGCATCCACCGCCTGATCTATCTCCTCCTTCATCTTCTTCCACCAGAATCGCCTCGCTACGAACATGTGAGTTCGTTGTCGACCCGGATGCGCCAAAAGTGGGCAATTGTGGGCTGCGACAAATATAAATCGTCTCAGACTCTCCGGTACCCAAAGGGTCCATTTGTCCGGCTGTGACGCATAGCGACCGTGAAAGCCCTTGTACCACAGTAGACCATCTCTCCATCCCATCTCCTTCATCTGATCTTTGATCGCTTTCGTCATCTTCAGCTCATCCGGGTTCTGATATAACTGTATGAGTTCCTTAAACTCCGGATCTTGAGCCTGTTGTTGCCTCCATGCGGTAGGCGAGGCTATATGGATAGTACCATCTTCTAGCCGTATCCCGATTCTTTCCGGGTCATCGTCTAGGTCACTTCTCCGCTCTTGAGGAGGCTCCGCATAAACATCCTGCGTCTCCTCTTCCTCTCTTATGTTCGCCTTCGCATTCTCATATACCTCATAGGACACTCAGCGTCCTCCTGGGTATGTAGCTCACAACATATCCCGTGATCCGGGCCTTGTGGACTGTACCGTAGACCTGTGCGGTCATATCGGACTCCACTCGCCATCTCCATCGCCTCAATGTGGCTGACCTCATACACCTTGTCAGTGGACAAGTCTTCCATCTCCACCGTGGACACCAACGCCGATACTTCTGAGTTAAACTCTAGCCTAGAGAGGCTATCAGCGACCACATTTCGCTTTCCCGGTAGATGGACCATTGTAAAATCGAAACAAGACAAGAACGCTTGCCACCGCGCCAGCCGTCCCGTCTGTTCATGATTCATCAACCATAACAGGTTATGATGATCAGTTCTGACAGTAAATTGAGGTCCTCCCCACAAATACTCTCTGAGCCTCTTGAGGGCCCACACCACCGCCAACGCCTCTCTTTGCCTTGTGCAATAGTTTCTCTCCGCCGCACACAACTTCCTACTAATAAACATGATTGGGGGTAATTTCTTCTCCTCATGCTCTTGTTGTAATACAGCCCCAATCGTAAACTTAGATGCGTCTGTATCGACTACGAATTGTTTCGTAAACTCGGGCATCGTTAACACCAGTCCTCCGTCTTTTGGGTCTTTGTAAATGAGATCTTTGAGCGCATGAAACGCTTGCAAAGCCTCTTCGTCCCACTTCTCAAAGTCTCCAAAATCTATCATTTTCTCCAACTTAGCCCGTGTTGCACCCCAATCGGGTATAAACTGGCTATAGTATTGCGCCATCGCAAGGAATGAGTGCAATTCAGTGCGGTTCTTCGGTATCGGTCGATTCATAATCTCCTCCCTCTTCTCTTTGGATATCGAGACTCGATTATGGGAGATCTCGTACCCTAAGTATGTCACACTCGTCTTGGCAAGTTGACACTTCTTTAGATTGCACTTCAGGCCAAAGCTCCGATGCGCCTGAATATATCGGACAAATGATCGATATGCTCCTCCATTGTGTTAGAGTATACGATAATGTCATCGATATAGCAAAATCCATATTCTCCCGCCTTCTGTCCCCGCCTTCTCATAAAGCCACCGTCAGACAAATCATCGTACTGACTGCTCAACATCTTCTGCATCGCCTTCTGGAAAAGTCCTGGGGCTTGCTTGAGGCCCATCGGAAGCACTTTCCATTGGTATATTTCCATACCCACCACAAACGCCGTCAGCCATCTGGACTTTTCCTCCAGTGGTATCTGCCAGAAGCCATTCTTAAGGTCAATGACCGAATAGAATTTTGCATTCCGCAGTACTCTCCTTCCTTCTTCTAATGTCGGGAGAGGATTTCTCTCTTCCTCCAGCACCTTGTTAACACGAGCATAGTTAACTGTCAGGCGCCATTCTCCTCCTGGCTTCGGCACTATTCTCGGTTGTGAGACTATTGAGGATGTTGATCTCTCAATAAAGTCCTCATTGAGCAGCTGTCTTGCTAGCTCCTCCGCTATCTTCGCCTCATGTATACTCAAATTCGCCCTTCGTGGTGCCGGTGACGGCTCCGCACCCGGTATTTTGTAAATAACCGCAGTGAAATCTTCAGGCTTGACACCACCTGCATGTGGAGGGTCAAAAATTTCCTTGTTCGCCTCTAATTTGGCTTTTAAAAGCTCCTTCTCCTTCTCCGTGCCTACTCCTTCTTCCAATATTTTCCGCGCCGCCTCTTGAAAATCTTCATCAGACATCTGCTTATGCTGCTTGAGGGGTTCTCTGTCCTCCTCCAAGCCTAAGTCCTCTTCCGAGACATCATCTAGGCCCGTCTTTTCATACGTGACCGTGTCCGGCTCATCATCTTTACCGAGCTCCACCAGCATGTCAATGAGTCTCGCGTATTGCAAAGGAGCTTTACGGGTGTAAAAACCATCAAAGCATGTGAATGCTTGCGGTATCAATTTCAACTTGTCGAGGTCTCTGAGCTTCCGCTTGTATGCACTGCTCTGCTCACGAGTTCCCACACGACAAGCCACCACTAGCTGTTGCTTGCGAGAGGGTACCGGTATAGGATGATCAATAAGCCGGTCCCTTATTTCCTGCGCCCATATCGCCTTCTCATTATATGGCAGGATAATAGTATACGGCTTATTATTTTCGAATAAAGTCCGTAAGCATTTCTTCACTTCAGACAGTGAACGCGGCCACGTGGGCTCGTCACCCCAGAAATCAGTAATAAAACTTTTAATAGTTTCTGGTGGAGTATCCGGGATTCGCCCCGTTCTCCTTGGTACAAACGCCTCCCTTTTTTCTTCTCCTACTTTCGCATGGAAACAGTATCCGTTAGTAATATGGACATCTGTTCCTACTCCTTCCGCGAATCTCGCTAACGACAGGCTTCTTTGTGCGACACATATAATCTCCTCCTTTCGCTTCTCGATTAAGTCATCAATAGACTTTTTGTCCCAATGGCATGTCAGAACTGTGACAGTGCACACTTGGGATTCCCAATTGTCGGTCCAGGACAGTTCATCCGGTCTTACGACATGGGGGTGAACGTACACCTCAAGTGCCTCATGTGCGATGGCCATCTTTTTGTGATCCGTCGCTAGACTCAGCTCATAAGCCTCATAAGAGTCAGTAGCGTTGAAGGGATCAATATCGTTCTCTTCTCCTCTTTTTACTCCATATATCACTCGCCGTGCGGCGCAATCAACACAGCACCCATCGTAGCCAATTGGTCATACGATAGTAATATTGACCCGTGGTAACCGGGGACGACATAGAGGTCCATACGGTATACTCGTGCGGATTTCAATTTAAAGGTCAGTGTGATGATTCCCGTGATATCCGTCCGGCTGCTCACTCCTTTGAGAGTGCCCGTTGACTTTTTCATATTTCCGTCCACCCAGTCCCGGTATCGATTTAAAAACTTCCGGCCGACAATATTAATATTCGCCATCGTATCATTACCAACTTTTGATATTGTCTTCAATATTTCACAATAAAGTTCCGTATAACACAGAGCATCGGGCCTGTGTATATTGACTGCGAGAACAAGAACTTTACGTTCCAAATTTTGGAGTCTTGTCTCTAAGTTTTTCAACTCCTCCTTCTTCTCCTCCTGCTTCACCTCATTAACATTTTTATTATTCTGCGGTACTGGTGCGTTTACTATGTGAGCGACATTGTCTTGTGGCACTTGAGTACACACATTGTCTTTTTGCTCGCCACCCGCCGCGATCGGAGACATTGAGTCTGTTCGTGGTTGTTTGCTTGGCCGAGGCGATACGTCTGCCATTGGCCTCCTCACCTCCATCGCAAGTCTCGCCTTCCTATTTGCATCAGTTATCATTGGTAACCGTGCTGTATGAACGGGTATGAGACTACCTTGGGGCTGCAGTCTCTGTGTACCCACATCTTTGTTTTCACATAGAGGAAGCGTTGGCCCAGTCTGCACAACAGCATTAGAAAGCACTGTGACTTTAGGGTTAAACTTCACAGTCTTCTCCTCCATCTCTTCTTCCCCCTCCATTCATTCCACCACCTCGAAACGATTACCTTGAGTAGTGTCCGGGTGGGATGACGTATCGGTCTCCGAGGCAGTGTTGTAGGCCTGAGCTCGACCGAAATTCGGGTTGGAGCTTGCCCATGAGCCTCCTCCTCCTCTGGGTGGGGGCTGGAGCTCGAACAGCTCTCCCTCCAGAAGGGGTATATCCCCGACCTCCTCTTCCTCTCTGAGGGATTCCTTGCCACCTCGAGGCTCCTCTCCATGTTCCTCCTCCTCGTCCTCCTCCTGCTCCTCCTCCTCGTCCTCTTTGAGAGGCCTTTAAGTTCTTTTGTCTCTCCCTTTCCTCCTTCTTCTCCTTCATCCTCTTCATGTAGGTAATGATTGCCTCTCGTAACTCCTCATCATCACACATATTGGCATACCAACCTTCGTTCACAGCGGCAATCTGAAGCATATTGAAAAGGCCCGGTTCCTTGCCTTCCGTCCTGCTCAGAAAATTTGCCCTTGCTGTTGGGTTCTGCCTATCATGATTGAAAGAGCAGTCTCTGTTCTCCATCTGTGCCTTACACTGCAAGCCCGCGAACCACCTCCAACATGCGGTCTTCAGGTCTGGCTCTCTCTGTCTCTTCCAACCGGCAACTCTGTTTGTGTACGTGGCTTGTGCGCCAACAGGTACACCGCCTGCCTGTGCCGTATGTGCCTCCGTGAGCGAGTCCATGTTTGAGCATGCACTCATCACTTCTTGAAACAGTGTTGACGGAGCAACGCTTTGAACCGTATTTTCGAACACGTGTGTCTCGAGGAAGTTCTTGGACTTCACTGAGCTAAACGTCGAGCATTGTTGTATGAGCTGACTAAGCTTGCTCGGGTTAACTGTGTGTAACGCCGAAAAGAAATAGATGATGATCGACTTGCGGCCATAGAATAGCCCATAGGAGGAAACTACCTCCGTAAGGGTCGCCGCCAAGCCAACAGCACTCCTCAAACTCATCGCCACTGTCTCAAAGATTTCAAATCCTATGAGAGTACCAGTGCAGAGATGCTGGTATCCATGAGATTGAAAATATGAAATGAGTGTGGCCACTGTAGGCATCACCCCCCGGATAGCTGGTAAAAAGTACCCTTTTTCTGGTGTCAGGTGCACCTAGTTTTTTCCCATTATTTTCAATATCGTTTGGCCGGATTTGACCTAATGCCATTTTAACCTTGGTCTGTTGCAGTTTTCTTTTCGGCTTCACTGAGCTAATATAACGAGACATCATTCTCTTTTGGGGATTTTTGTCTGGTTGTATTACAGACTTTTTATTGAGCTATCTTCGGGGATTGTAACATTAGAGTCACCAGCACAAGGCTAATTTCTTTTCTGGCTTGTTTTTGGAACAGCAGAAAGAAAAATTGGACAGACCTATCTCTTCTGAGTAGGTGTTCCAAAAAACAAATACTCTAGCACATCCACACACAGCTCTTTTTGCAAAACTAGACGTCTAGGCATTTGTGAGTAGGTGTCTCAGTACCCTCTCCACAGCCTGTATCTGTGTCCTCACAAGGAGGCCAGACACCAGACCTCGTAGCTGTTCTTTTGTTCTCTCTTGAGACAGAGACAGAGTAGGTCAACAGACGTACAAACAAACACTCACAGTTACAAACAAACTTGAAGGACACGAGCGTAGTACTCTACCTTTCAAGTCTGTGCACTTTGTTGCATCTCAAACCACACACATCAGAGTATTTTTGCAAATCTCTGACTGTCTTTCGACAATAGGTCTGGACAAGTGTCAGACGACAAGTCGACTTCTCAAGGAGTGCTTCTCTAGCCTCTTTGACATTATCTGTACATAGGTCCTCGTACCTCATAACAGATACAACAACAAAAAGAGAAAAAGAAAAGAGGAGTGGAGAAGGAGGTCAAATTTGAAGAGAAAGTCGTACAGATTACTTCTTTCTCAAAAAAAAAAAAACACATAAGACATAGAGGTGAGACGCTCTCTCTCTATACTGTCTTTTCGTTTTTTCTCTCTATTCGTTCCTCATAGACGAACAGAGCAATTACGGGGTAGAAACAACTCTGTCTCATCCGTATTCCTTCAGCATTCATGTCTACTAGGTCTGAAGACTGGCAGGAAGGAGGGGGGGAGAGTGAGCGAACCCCAGGAAACGAAGAGGAGTTCGTTGACCCTCATGCAGAAGGAGGAGATCTGGCACCTTCCTTTGACACAGGAGGAGCAGAGAATCAATTTTTTACTGCGCCTTCCTTTGACACAGGAGGAGCAGAGGAAGTCGAGGAGGAGGAGAAGGGAGGAGAGGAAGCGAGGTTTGTGGCCGAATATGGCAAACTAAGTAAGAAGGAGTTTGAGGAGAAGAAAGGGAAGGATGATGCCTATAAATGGCTATACATTCCCCAAGAAATGCGATGGGGACAACCCTTGAAGAAGGAGGACATCTGTTACACTCTCCCAAGGCAAGCTCTGCCTCTGGCAGAATTCCTCAGAGACGACGGTGCACAGTTACAGGTGCAACATGTCTCATTTGGGGACAATATGTCTTTACTGGAGCTACTCGACCTCTCATGGACAGTGTTTGAGTGTGCTATACTCTTTGAGTACCAGACTGGAAAGACAGTGCTGCAATGGAACACAAGAGCACTGGCTAGGTTGCTCGATCCTGGTCAGGACATTGATTCAATAAAGAGAGTGGAAAAGGAGTTTAAGTTCAGGAATCCAAAAGGACAGATCAATGTCATGGATGTGTCTCTGAAACTTATGGAGGCTAAGTTAGTGGACCTGGGTAAACTCCAACACACCCAGTTTGGCAGGGACCTTCACCCGGCCCTGAGGGAAATAGAAGGCGAAGCTGGAGGGGTGACGAGGATGAAGAAGCTGCATGCGGCCTTGGTGAAGGATGACGCATGGAAGAGGTGGGTCTTCACGAAGGATCATACGATCTTGGAGGGGACGGCCGCACCAACCCCCACCAATAAAGCGGGAGAGAAGGAGTTGGCGGAGAAGGCCTTGTTCCTTCGGAAGGCAGCTGAGATCCTGTCTTTTTTTCATCATGCCCAAGAGCTGTATATCAAAGAGCTAGCGGCTGAGAAAGAAAAGAAGGAGATGGAGGCAAAGATTGCATTAGCCAAGGCGGCGGGAACAAAGGGACCGAAATATTCCTCTGGATCTTATATGGCTCCCTCGGGCCGCTCCGCCCCGTCAGCCCACACAGCCCCTTCGGCCCCTGCGACTAGCTCAGCGCCTACCACTGTCATTGTCAACAGTAATGACAAAAAGGACAGACAGGCTATCATACATGCATTCCAAAAATATACAAAGTCCGATGCCACTGCTCTGACGCTGTATGCAGAGACAGCGAGTCGGAAGGACACGGATGCGAACCTTCGAGACAAGCTCAGAAGAATTGATGCTTGTATGAAGCAGCATCCAACGGACGAAACACAGGAGTATGAGGCGTTGTACACCTTGTTGGACCCATCAATCATCACACAAGGGTTTGATGTTGGGGAATACAAGGCGATGAGAGCGGTAGAGGTGGCGGCTAGGAGAGCAGCCTCAGACCTGCAATGCACGGTGCCAGTTGCCGTCCTCTTGCAATACTTTAAAACTCATGGGTATCAGCACCTGTGCACTGGTACTTTGATTGGGTTTGAGATTTTTCAAGAGGTGAACGAAGGGCTGGGCATTTGCACGAGGTTGGCAGCGATCCTCACTGAGGTCAGCGCCAAGTACGGGCTCTTTTATAGCAGGAAGTCTATCATTTTGTATTTCCTGAGTGCTTTGTGTACACGACACCCGAGCAAGCTCGCAAGGATCATACAGTCCTGTCCGACCTTCACGGCGGTGAAGACGGCGGATTTTTTTAGAAACGAATATATACGAGAGGACTGTAGCGGCTACTCCGCCGGGCGACCTGTTTAAGGAGGTGCTCGACGCGTGTTCCGAATTGGACACTGCCACCGAGTCATTCTCCAGTGCTGCGACACAGGGGGTTGGAGGTGCTCAAGCAGCACATGCAACTCGAACGGCAGGTCTCAAGAGGGGGAGAGATGAGCAGACGCCGTGCTACCGCTATTTTTCATACATGGCGTGTAAGCATGAGGCACAGAAAGGAGTAGGCAATTGCCTCTTCAGCCACGACTCTCTTGATGATATGCAGCGAAATCTTTCCTTAGAGAGCTCGAATGCATGAAAAAGACCATGTACGCCATGTACAAGAAGGAATTGGAGGAGGGGAGGTGGAATGCGAATATGGCCTCGGATGCGGAGTTCCGGGAGGCCATCATTTACTTCCTTGACAGAATGAAGAGAAGGGAGAAGAGAGAGACATCGGGCCGATCAAAGGCGCCGACTAGAGGAGGAGGAGAGAAGAGAGGATCGTCACGAGGGTCCCGAGGGACACCAAGAGGGGCGGCACCACGAGGACGAGGCTTTCGTGGAAGGGGAGGACGGACCCCAGCGCGCCCTCCCAGAGGACACTGATACTGGAATTATAGCACCAGTTCCAGCTCCAAATACCCCCAGCAAGCTTATACCGCTACGGAGGGGGGACGTCAAGACGAAGACACCGGCTCAGGTGAGCGTGTTGTTGAGAAAAGCTCACTTTTAAAGCTCACTTTTGAGAACGTCTTGTTTACCGGTTAGGTGGCCCACCTGCTGCCTCCACAAGATCTCAAGCGCTTCATTTCGTTATGTGAATCAGCCTTTCTATACTTCCTTGGTTTATTAGGCCCTTCTCATGAGCTTTCTCTGAATGTACCCCATAATACATGAGACTTACATGTTTTGGTGATGTCAGGATGCCTCGTCATAGCCGGTCCAGAAGTCCACGAAGGCGAAGGTGTTAGAGCCAACGAAAAATATTCATTTACTTCCTACTTCTTCACGTTTCTTCTAAGTACTCCTCCAGTAGTACTTCTAGTCACTCTTCGTGTTGTGCTTTCGTGTTGTTATGTTCTTTTTGTAGTTTGGCGTGTTTATGTTTACAGGCTTACTACTTCATACTTTCTATTTCAATCCCCCCCCCCCTCTTTCTTCCTTCGTATTTATTGAGAGAACAGTTTTATGAATTTGACTCTGAGCGTCCACATGAAAAGTATAGCAAGTAAGTTATACCTTTATCTAAGGTGGAAACCTAGTGTTTCAGTAGGGCATATTCAAGAAATATTATCAAAGCGATATTCGGCTGCTCAATTCTCTCTTTCTCTCTCTCTCTTCTTCTTCTTCTTCTTCTTCTTCTTCTTCTTCTTCTTCTTCTTCTTCTTCTTCTTCTTCTTCTTCTTCTTCTTCTTCTTCTTCTTCTTCTTCTTCTTCTTCTCTTCTTCTTCTTCTTCTTCTTCTTCTTTCTTCTTCTTCTTCTTCTTCTTTCTTCTTCTTTCTTCTTCTTCTTTCTCTTCTTCTTCTTCTTCTTCTTCTTCTTCTTCTTCTTCTTCTCTTCTTCTTCTTCTTCTTCTTCTCTTCTTCTTCTTCTTCTTCTTCTTCTTCTTCTTCTTCTTCTTCTTCTTCTTCTTCTTCTTCTTCTTCTTCTTTCTTCTTCTTCTTCTTCTTCTTCTTCTTCTTCTTCTTCTTCTTCTTCTTCTTCTTTCTTCTTCTTCTTCTTCTTCTTCTTCTTCTTCTTCTTCTTCTTCTTCTTCTTTCTTCTTCTTCTTCTTCTTCTTCTTCTTCTTCTTCTTCTTCTTCTTCTTCTTCTTCTTCTTCTTCTTCTTCTTCTTCTTTCTTCTTCTTCTTCTTCTTCTTCTTCTTCTTCTTCTTCTTCTTCTTCTTCTTCTTCTTCTTCTTCTTCTTCTTCTTCTTTCTTCTTCTTCTTCTTCTTCTTCTTCTTCTTCTTCTTCTTCTTCTTCTTCTTCTTCTTCTTCTTCTTCTTCTTCTTCTTCTTCTTCTTCTTCTTCTTCTTCTTCTTCTTCTTCTTCTTCTTCTTCTTCTTCTTCTTCTTCTTCTTCTTCTTCTTCTTCTTCTTCTTCTTCTTCTTCTTCTTCTACTTCTTCTACTTCTTCTTCTTCTTCTTCTTCTTCTTCGCTTTTATTGAGAGAACAATTTTTACAATTGGACTCAGGGAACGTCCACGTGAAAAGTATAGCTTACAATTACATATACTCATAACATAACATAATAATATATATCACCGCGCAATATATCTAAGCAAAAATATTAATTTTAATAACTATAATACAATATTAATACTGAGCCGCTGAATACATTTTAATATTTTTTCTTCCTTAATACGCTCAACTTAATAACTAAGTTTCCACCTTTGATAAAGGTATAACTTACTAGCGCCCACTCCCAACTTCCCCCCCCCCCCCCCCCCTCTCTCTCTCTCTTTCATTTTTCTCATGAAAAAAAAGAAAAGAGAGGGGGGGGGGGGGGGAGGGGGGCCGCCACACGCTTTACAACAGGCGTGGTTGACCATATACGTCGATTGATTCGGAGAGTTCTTCAGGTAGCAGACAAAGGAGCAAGTCTAGTGTTCCTCTCCTCTCTCTCTCTCTCTCTCCCCCCCCCCCCCCCCCCCCCCCTTCACTTATATATGTATATTTAGAAATATATTTCTCTTCTTCTTCGCGCGTGTGCGTATGTTATATGTATTATGATGTTTGTTAGTGTTTTAGTAGATATGCAGTTAGTGCTTTTTTGAATGGTTTGATTTTTGTTTCATCTGTTATATGTTTTGGGATTGACTTCCATTGATCTGCAAAGGTCTTGGTGAGGTATGGATCTTTGTGGTTAACAAAGAGGCTGCCTTTTGTTGAGTATCGGGTTTTGTATGTGTGTATGGTATTGATTGGTGTAAAGGTGTTATTGTGGAGTGGTCTGTTGAGGTGGTTTTTTAGGGTAATGAATGGGTGATTTTCTATGCATACACGGAGTGTATATAGGTGTGTGATGTCGAGCAGTTTGAGTTGATTTAGGATTGGTTTGGTATGTGCGCGGTAGTGTGTTTTTGCAATTATTCTGATTATTTTTTATGTATTTTTATGAGTTGTTCTATATATTTCTTTTGTTGTCATGCGTCCCCCAGATGGGAATGTTTTGTATAAGGTGTGGGTATATGTGTGTATAGTATAGTTGTTTCATTATTTTTATGTTTAGATATTTTTTAGCATATAGTAATGAGTTGATTGTGGGTTGGAGTTTACGGATTATGTTGTTAATATGTTGGTCATATTTAAGGTTATGTTGTAGTGTTATGCCCAGGAGTTTTGCGTGTTGGCATTGCTCGAGGGTGTGGTTGTTTATTGTTATTGTGATATTTTGTTTTGTTTTATGGAAAATTGTGTATGTTGTTTTTGTTGGGTTGGGTACTATGTTATTAGAGTGGAAGTAGTTTATTAATTTCGTTATTTCTGTTTGTGTTTTTTCTGGTAGGTTTTTAGGATTTTTAGCTGTTATTATGAGTGTGGTGTCGTCTGCATATGTGTATACTGTTCCTTGTTGTATAGGAAGGTGGTGGAGAGTGTGCTGCCTTGTGGGATGCCATGTGTGATGGTGCGTTTGTGGGACTTGGCATATTGTGTGTGGACCTCTTGAATGCGATTCGAGAAGTAGGATGCAAAGAACTGGACTGTGCCTTCGTTGAAATTAAAATTTCGTCGAAGTTTGTCCAGTAGCTTTGAATGTTCTACTGTGTCGTATGCTTTCGAGAGGTCTACATAGAGAGCTAGTACTAGCTCTTCTTTGTCTTTATGTTTTTGTATTTGGTTTATAATGGTTTGGACTGTCATGGTTGTGCTTGAGTTAGGTCTAAATGCGTATTGTGTATGTGATATTACGTTGTGTTTTGTTAGGTGGTCCATTATTTGTTTATTTATTATCGTGTCAAATACTTTAGCTATTATGGGTAGTAATGATATCGGCCTGTAGTTGGCTGGCATGCTTGTGTCGCTGGCTTTGTATATTTCTATTACTTTTGTTGTTTTGAGTGTGTCTGGGTATTTATTTTCATTTATTGCTTTGTTGAAGAGGTTGGTGAGTATAGGTGTGAGGAAAGCGTGCATGTCTTTAATAAGTGTTGGTTTTATTTTGTATATGTCCTCTGCTTTATCTCTGTTTATTTTTTTTAGTGTTTTGTTTACAATGTCTTCTGTTGTGTTATGTAGTTTGAAGCTTGGATGTGTTTGCTTGTTTTCTTCTGCTCTCTCTTCTTGTTGTTGTTTATGTTCGGTTGTTGGTATGCTGTTGCTTGTTTTTTTGCCTATTGTTATGTAATGATCGTTGAGTGCGTTTGCTATTTCTATGGGGTCTGTGTATGTTTTCTTGTTGTACTGTATCGTGGTTGGCGATGCTCTCGGTGGTTTGTTGTTAGGTACTAACTCTGTGAGTATTCTGTGTTGTTTCTTTGGGTTGTTTTTATTTTCTTCTAGCGTCTTCATTACTTCGTCTTTTTTTGCTTTGTGTATTATTTTGTCGACTTTGTACTTCTGTGTTCTGTATGCTTGTTTGTTTTCTGTTGTCGTGTCATCTCTCCATTTTTTGTATAGTAGGTGCTTTTTTCTTATTTGCCTCTTTATTATGGGGCCACCAGCTTTTTCT
>WBZZ01004589.1:105000-107500 GCA_019918135.1 Paulinella micropora
TCTGGGCCCTGTCGCCAGTTCGATTCCCGTCGGTGCCACCAGTATTTTCATTGAACATACCGATCCGTCTGGACCAGTATTTTCATTGAACATACCGGCCCGTCTGGAAGTGTTGGAACTGCCCTTGCGGGGGTGTCATTAGAGCTTATCGTCAATTCTTCGTACTCCCCTCACGGGTGAGACGATGGAGGCGCATGTGCAGAAATGCATCAGCCATTGACAGAGAAGCACTATTATTATTATTATTATTATTATTATTATTATTATTATTATTATAGACACCGTGATAGCCCAGTGGTCAAGTTCTACCATTTGGGCCCTGTCGCCAGTTCGATTCCCGTCGGTGCCACCAGTATTTTCATTGAACATACCGATCCGTCTGGACCAGTGTTTTCATTGAACATACCAGTCCGTCTGGAAGTGTTGGAACTGTCCTTGCGGGGGTGTCATTAGAGCCTATCGTCAATTCTTCGTACTCCCCTCACGGGTGAGACGATGGAGGCGCATGTGCAGAAATGCATCAGCCATTGACAGAGAAGCACTATTATTATTATTATTATTATTATTATTATTATTATTATTATTATCATCATCATCATCCGTGAAAGGTGTTGGGAGTAGGTGGGGGGTTTGGGGGGGAAGGGCAAATGGAAATTGTGTACCCTCCCCCCCCCCCCCCCCACCCCGGCATTTCCGCACCCCTGTCAGAATAAGGCATGGTTTGTGGGAACCAGGAGGAGTTGGGAGTTCATATTTGGAGGGTGGCTAGTCCCAGACTCGATGTTGATGCTGATGTATTTTTTTTTGGAATTTGCGCAAATATTTGCGTTAGGGGAGTGTCCTGAATGCCAAAACTCTTTGTTTTTTGGGAGTACTTGCCGGTACCTCCGGCGATTCAACGTACCCTGTTGACGGGGAAGGGTGGGGCCGGGGAACCCCAGCCCGGCAATTGTACGTACCCCACGCGAATTAGCAGGCACCAAAATGCATGGCTGAGAATGCTCCAAGGCTCTAAGAGTTGTGCCAGAAGGGTTTATGGGTTACCTCCGGCAATTCACCGTACCCTGCCGACTGTGGAAAGGGTAGGTCCGGGGGGCCCTCCGCCGGGGAACCCAAGCCCTGTATTTGTACGTACCCGAAGCGGATTTGCCGGCACCAAAATGAATTGTTGAGAATGCTTCAAGGTTCCAAAAGTTGTGCCAGATGGGAAGAGAGGCTGATTTTTTGGTGTTCACAACCTGGGATGCGCTCTAGGTAGTGAACCAGTTGAAATAGAGATTTACGAAGATTCTGGCAAAGTAGTACCAACATGAATCCAAGGCTCTAAGAGTTGTGCCAGAGGGGCTTAGAGGACTGATTCTTTGTATTTTCGCAAGCTTGCCAGGAGCTCTTTTTTAGATGTAGTTGAAATCAGGAATTTCGAATGTAATGTCATAGTAGTGCCTGAATGAATGGCTGAGATTGCTCCGAGGCTGTAAACGTTGTGCATGTGAGAAAGAGAGGAAAAGCGACCTTGGGAAGAGGGGGGGGGAGGGGGGGGGGGGTGGAGTGCGCGAAGCGCACCGCACGAAGCGCAGCACAAACCATCCTTTCAGTCGTTGGGGCAGCCCCTAGTTATTATTATTATTATTATTATTATTATTATTATTATTATTATTATTATTCAGCCCAATGGCCTCAAGGCGTTAAACTGTGACGCCAACTCATAACCCTTTGGTGGTAGATGCTGGGGAGGAGGGTCGTTGCGCGCGTAAAAGATCTTAAACTCCGCATATGCTGGTTGATAGCCCAGGACCCAGCAGACACCAGATTGTTATGGGTGGGGTTTCGAGGCAGCTCTAGCAACCGCGCTTGGTGTATGCACTTGCCTATTCGGTGACGTCTTGCAAGAGGTTGCTGGGACTGCGGAATAACCTCGGCTTAATGCAGTCTTGCCCTCAGGAGCTCCATCGGTGGCCCCGATCATCAGGCGAGAGACTGACACGGGGGGGTGGAGGACCTCGAACAAGGGTATTGGAGGCTTATGTCCGTTGAGGATATGCCATTAGATGCATCAGTACGCCTCAGATATAGTATTATTATTATTATTATTATTATTTGGACACCGTGATAGCTCAGTGGTCAAGTTCTACCATCTGGGCCCTGTCGCCAGTTCGATTCCCGTCGGTGCCACCAGTATTTTCATTGAACATACCGGTCCGTCTGGACCAGTATTTTCATTGAACATACCGGTCCGTCTGGAAGTGTTGGAACTGCCCTTGCGGGGGTGTCATTAGAGCTTATCGTCAATTCTTCGTACTCCCCTCACGGGTGAGACGATGGAGGCGCATGTGCAGAAATGCATCAGCCATTGACAGAGAAGCACTATTATTATTATTATTATTATTATTATTATTATTATTATTATTATTATTATTATTATTATTATTATTATTATTATTATTATTATTATTATTATTATATTATTTGGGACACCGTGATAGCCCAGTGGTCAAGTTCT
>WBZZ01004589.1:112500-122500 GCA_019918135.1 Paulinella micropora
ACCTACCTACCTACCTACCTACCTACCTACCTACCTACCTACCTACCTACCTACCTACCTACCTACCTACCTACCTACCTACCTACCTACCTATCTATCTATCAAAATCTTTTTGTCGTTAATTTTCATTCCCCCCTCTTACTGCATGCGCGCGCGTGTGTGTGTATGTGTATGTGTATGTGTGTTTCTGTGTTGCGGGGCGGTGGGGCTGTTACTTGGAGCAGCAGTTCCGAGTCTTCTTCTAGCGAGGACAGCGACAGCGACAGCGACAAGCAAGACAAAGACAAAGAAGACAACTCCGAGGACTCGGACGCAGCCCCAGGCCCCTCGGTCCCGACAGCGCCCCTCCCTCCCTCCCTCCCTCCCTCCCTCCCTCCCTCCCTGCCTGCCTCCATCCCTTCCTCCCTCCCTCCCTCCCTCCCTGCCTCCCTCCCTCCCTCCCTCCCTCCCTCCCTCCCTACCTTCTGTTATTGTTGTTGTTGTTGCTGTTGTGTGTGTGTGTGTGTGTGTGTTTTATTACCACTACTACTACTACTACTACTACTATTATTATTATTATTATTATTATTATTATTATTCAGCCCAATGGCCTCAAGGCGTTAAACTGTGACGCCAACTCATAACCCTTTGGTGGTAGATGCTGGGGAGGAGGGTCGTTGCGCGCGTAAAAGATCTTAAACTCCGCATATGCTGGTTGATAGCCCAGGACCCAGCAGACACCAGATTGTTATGGGTGGGGTTTCGAGGCAGCTCTAGCAACCGCGCTTGGTGTATGCACTTGCACATTCGGTGACGTCTTGCAAGAGGTTGCTGGGACTGCGGAATAACCTCGGCTTAGTGCAGTCTTGCCCTCAGGAGCTCCATCGGTGGCCCCGATCATCAGGCGAGAGACTGACACGGGGGGGTGGAGGACCTCGAACAAGGGTATTGGAGGCTTATGTCCGTTGAGGATATGCCGTTAGCTGCATCAGTACGCCTCAGATATAGTAAATCTGCCTTGGAGTGTTGACTGTGACATATTTGAGGGAAATCCCGATGAAAAAACCTAGTCACACTTGCTAAACAGAGTTCCAGCCCAATGGCCTCAAGGCGTTAAACTGTGACGCCAACTCATAACCCTTTGGTGGTAGATGCTGGGGAGGAGGGTCGTTGCGCGCGTAAAAGATCTTAAACTCCGCATATGCTGGTTGATAGCCCAGGACCCAGCAGACACCAGATTGTTATGGGTGGGGTTTTGAGGCAGCTCTAGCAACCGCGCTTGGTGTATGCACTTGCACATTCGGTGACGTCTTGCAAGAGGTTGCTGGGACTGCGGAATAACCTCGGCTTAGTGCAGTCTTGCCCTCAGGAGCTCCATCGGTGGCCCCGATCATCAGGCGAGAGACTGACACGGGGGGGTGGAGGACCTCGAACAAGGGTATTGGAGGCTTATGTCCGTTGAGGATATGCCATTAGCTGCATCAGTACGCCTCAGATATAGTAAATATTATTATTACTATTATTATTATTCAGCCCAATGGCCTCAAGGCGTTAAACTGTGACGCCAACTCATAACCCTTTGGTGGTAGATGCTGGGGAGGAGGGTCGTTGCGCGCGTAAAAGATCTTAAACTCCGCATATGCTGGTTGATAGCCCAGGACCCAGCAGACACCAGATTGTTATGGGTGGGGTTTCGAGGCAGCTCTAGCAACCGCGCTTGGTGTATGCACTTGCACATTCGGTGACGTCTTGCAAGAGGTTGCTGGGACTGCGGAATAACCTCGGCTTAGTGCAGTCTTGCCCTCAGGAGCTCCATCGGTGGCCCCGATCATCAGGCGAGAGACTGACACGGGGGGGTGGAGGACCTCGAACAAGGGTATTGGAGGCTTATGTCCGTTGAGGATATGCCATTAGCTGCATCAGTACGCCTCAGATATAGTAAATCTGCCTTGGAGTGTTGACTGTGACATATTTGAGGGAAATCCCGATGAAAAAACCTAGTCACACTTGCTAAACAGAGTTCCAGCCCAATGGCCTCAAGGCGTTAAACTGTGACGCCAACTCATAACCTTTTGGTGGTAGATGCTGGGGAGGAGGGTCGTTGCGCGCGTAAAAGATCTTAAACTCCGCATATGCTGGTTGATAGCCCAGGACCCAGCAGACACCAGATTGTTATGGGTGGGGTTTCGAGGCAGCTCTAGCAACCGCGCTTGGTGTATGCACTTGCACATTCGGTGACGTCTTGCAAGAGGTTGCTGGGACTGCGGAATAACCTCGGCTTAGTGCAGTCTTGCCCTCAGGAGCTCCATCGGTGGCCCCGATCATCAGGCGAGAGACTGACACGGGGGGGTGGAGGACCTCGAACAAGGGTATTGGAGGCTTATGTCCGTTGAGGATATGCCATTAGCTGCATCAGTACGCCTCAGATATATTATTATTATTATTATTATTATTATTATTATTATTATTATTATTATTATTATTATTATTATTATTATGGACACCGTGATAGCCCAGTGGTCAAGTTCTACCATCTGGGCCCTGTCGCCAGTTCGATTCCCGTCGGTGCCACCAGTATTTTCATTGAACATACCGGTCTATTTCTGGACCAGTATTTTCATTGAACATACCGGCCCGTCTGGAAGTGTTGGAACTGCCCTTGCGGGGGTGTCATTAGAGCTTATCGTCAATTCTTCGTACTCCCCTCACGGGTGAGACGATGGAGGCGCATGTGCAGAAATGCATCAGCCATTGACAGAGAAGCACTATTATTATTATTATTATTATTATTATTATTATTATTATTATTATTGGACACCGTGATAGCCCAGTGGTCAAGTTCTACCATCTGGGCCCTGTCGCCAGTTCGATTCCCGTCGGTGCCACCAGTATTTTCATTGAACATACCGGTCCGTCTGGACCAGTATTTTCATTGAACATACCGGTCCGTCTGGAAGTGTTGGAACTGCCCTTGCGGGGGTGTCATTAGAGCCTATCGTCAATTCTTCGTACTCCCCTCACGGGCGAGACGAGGCGCATGTGCAGAAATGCATCAGCCATTGACAGAGAAGCACTATTATTATTATTATTATTATTATTATGGACACCGTGATAGCCCAGTGGTCAAGTTCTACCATCTGGGCCCTGTCGCCAGTTCGATTCCCGTCGGTGCCACCAGTATTTTCATTGAACATACCGGTCCGTCTGGAAGTGTTGGAACTGCCCGTGCGGGGGTGTCATTAGAGCCTATCGTCAATTCTTTGTACTCCCCTCACGGGTGAGACGATGGAGGCGCATGTGCAGATTTGAATCAGCAATTGACAGAGAAGCACTATTATTATTATTATTATTATTATTATTATTATTATTATTATTATTATTATTATTAACATTATCATTATTATTATTATTATTATTATTAATATTATTATTATTATTCTTATTATTCTTATTACTACTACTACTACAACTACTACTACTACTACTACTACTACTACTACTACTACTACTTTTACTACTACTACTACTACTACTACTACTACTATTATTATTATTATTATTATTATTATTATTATTATTATTATTATTATTGTCTGGACCAGTATTTTCATTGAACATACCGGCCCGTCTGGAAGTGTTGGAACTGCCCTTGCGGGGGTGTCATTAGAGCTTATCGTCAATTCTTCGTACTCCCCTCACGGGTGAGACGATGGAGGCGCATGTGCAGAAATGCATCAGCCATTGACAGAGAAGCACTATTATTATTATTATTATTATTATTATTTTGGACACCGTGATAGCCCAGTGATCAAGTTCTACCATCTGGGCCCTGTCGCCAGTTCGATTCCCGTCGGTGCCACCAGTATTTTCGTTTAACATACCGGTCCGGTCCGTCTGGAAGTGTTGGAACTGCCCTTGCGGGGGTGTCATTAGAGCCTATCGTCAATTCTTCGTACTCCCCTCACGGGTGAGACGATGGAGGCGCATGTGCAGATTTGCATCAGCCATTGACAGAGAAGTACTATTATTATTATTATTATTATTATTATTATTATTACTCCTGATTCTCCCCCCCCCCCCCCCCCGTCCCTTTCACGCAATAAAAAAAGAAGGGGAAAAAAGCCCTAGTATTATTTTGTTCAGGTTCCGGAATGGGAAGAAGAGAAAGAACCCGAAAAGGTACACTACATCGCCCGTTTGCGCGCGCGCTCTCTCTCTCTCTCTCCCTCCCTCCCTCCCTCCCTCCCTCTCTCTCTCTCTCTCTCTCTCTCTCTCTCTCTCTCTCTCTCCTTCACACACAGACACACACACAACACTGGCAGACGACATCGCATGTTCTGTGACATCTCTCTGCAGGTTTATGTATGTTATGTATGTTATGTATGTCATGCATCTTATGCATGTTATGCATGTTATGTATGTTATGTATGTTATGCGTGTTATGCGTGTTATGTTATGTCTTGTATGTTTTTCTCAGCCTGCGGCAGTAGTCCCGGTCGAGGCGGATGAAGGTCTGTGTATGTATGTATGTATGTATGTACGTATGTATTTATGTATGTTATGTATGTTATGTATGTATGTATGTATGCATGCACGCACATGCCTGCCTGCATGCATGCATGCATGCATGCATGTATGTATGTATGTATGTATGTATGTATGTATGTATGTATGTATGTATGCATGCATGTATGCATGCATGTATGTAATGTATGTATGTATGTATGCATGCATGTATGTAATGTATGTATGTATGTATGTATGTATGTATGTATGTATGTATGTATGTATGTGTGTATATGTGTGTATGTGTGTCAAGGCGATATGTGGGAAGAAAACAACCAGCAGAACGCTATGCGCGGCATGGGCGACGAGTCGGAGGAGGAGGTAGATAGATAGACAGATAGGTAGGTAGGTACGTAGGTCGGTAGGTCGGTAGATAGATAGATAGATAGATAGAGATAGATAGATAGATAGATATATAGATAGATAGATAGATAGATTGATAGATTGATAGATTGATTGATAGATTGATAGATTGATAGATTGATAGATTGATAGATTGATAGATAGATAGATAGATAGATAGATAGATAGATAGATAGATTGATAGATTGATAGATTGATAGATTGATAGATTGAGAAATTGATAGATTGATAGATAGATTGATAGATTGATAGATTGATAGATTGATGATAGATAGATAGATAGATAGATAGATAGATAGATAGATAGATAGATAGATAGATTGATAGATTGATATATTGATAGATTGATAGATTGATAGATTGATAGATTGATAGATTGATAGATAGATAGATAGATAGATAGATACATAGATAGATAGATAGATAGATGATAAATATCCATCTATGTATATAATATCTATCTTCTATCTATCTAAGTATCTATCTATCTAAGTATCTATCTATCTATCTATCTATCTATCTATCTATCTATCTATCTATCTATCTATCTATCTATCTATCCATCTATCCATCTATCCATCTAGCCATCTATCCATCCATCCATCCATCCATCCATCCATCCATCCATCCCATCCATCCCATCCCATCCATCCCATCCATCCATCCATCCATCCATCCATCCATCCATCCATCCATCCATCCATCCATCCATCCATCCATCCATCTATCTATCTATCTATCTATCTATCTATCTATCTATCTATCTATCTATCTATCTATCTATCTATCTATCTATCTATCTACCAAACCTTTCTCCTTTTTCTTCTTGGGCTGACAACCCTGGCTTACACAAAGAGGCTTGCTTCCCCTATGTCAAGCCGTAAGTTACAAAAACTACATGCTAAAACTTACCGACGCACCGCTATTCCCTCCGGAGTGCCGCCGTCACCCTCCCAGTGCGCGCTCTGCACCGCCTGAACCTCTTGGAGAAGATCTTGCTCATGTCCACCCTTACGAAGATCCTTCGGGCCTCCTCGAAAAGAAGAGTCCAAAAGCGCACGTCCATCCGGACTACAAGTCGCAACCCGGCATTGTCAACCCGGATTCCACCCACTGTGTTGACGCCGAGACATACTCCTATTTCGTCCATCGGACAAGAAGTGCCCCGAAAGAACCAACCGAAAGAAGAAAACGCCTGGTATTACCATCAACATCAAGCGAATGGAAAGGCATTGAAGAAGAACTCCAATCCGCACTCCCTCTCATACTCCCCTCCTCTCTCATCAAAACGCCTGTCGTGTGACGAAGCAGTAGCGAAATTTAAAAGATATCTCTACGACTTCATATCCCAATGGGTACCTCAAACAAAAACACAAGACCAAACTCATGAACGCAAAAACTGGCTCCAAATAGAACTTACGCAGAACCGACAACAAAAACTGGCCCAAAAGAGACATCTGCGAGATCTCAAAAGGGCAGGTTCAATTCCAACTTCTGTTGCAAAGACCCTGCAGAAAACTTGGCGAGTATTATTGAAGACCGGTAACCGCCTCTTCCGTCGTCTCAAGGAAGCATTTTTGAGTTCCGCTCAACGGCACGCAAATACACGCTTCCGAACTGACCCTCACAAGTTTGCTAAAAATCTATTTCATCCCCCCTCAACCCAAACCACTTACTCCCTATCCAAAGAAGACTGCGATTCTTACTTTCCCAACCTATACAAAGACGCTAATCGTGAGCAAACCTACGTGCCCTTACCAGAGATGGTTCGGCACCTCCGCCAACTGTCCCCTTTGACCTCAAGCCACCGTCCTTCTTGGAAACCAAAAGATCTGTGTTTGCTAAGTCCCTGGCAGAGATGGTATTAGCTACCTCGTTTACAAGAGACTTCCCACCGCTTTGTGTTTCTTGCACAAACTCATAATCAAGTGTTGGACAACTGATATAGCTAACAGCTGGGCCCATGCTGCTATCTCCCTCCTTTATAAGGACGGCGATCCACTTCAGGCCTCAAACTATCGTCCAAGGGCTCTTACAAACTGCTCGGGTAAGGTATTTTTCTCTCTATGGTCAAAACGCCTGGAAAGTTTTTTGCTCGATAACAAATACTTTGACAGAGCAAAACGAGCAAAACAAAAGGGTTTCCTCCGTAATGTTGCAGGATGCCCCGGACACATTGCTGCAACAAAGGCTACTATCAAAAATGCGAAAGATCACTATCGCCAACTGGTCATAGCATGGATTGACCTACAAAACGCTTTTGGAAGCGTGAACCACAACCTGATCCAGTTCGCTCTCTGGTGGTACCACGTGCCCCCTATGTTTGCACGCATAATCTTCCTGTATTACGAACTCTTGGTAGCCACAATCGAAGGGAAAGAATGGTCGTCAGAACCCTTTGTTTTTGCTGTGGGCGTCTTTCAAGGATGCTGCATCTCTCCTTCCTTTTCAATGTAGTTTTCAACTTACTACTTGACCTATCATCGTTGACCAAAACTAACGGATACCACTTCAAACACAAGCACTCAACGGTTGAAATAATCGTACACGAAGCTGCCTATGCTGACGACCTCAAACTACACAGCCGATCCACGAGACTCTGTCAATCGTCCATCAACATGATAGACAAATTTCTGACATGGACCAGAACAATGGCCGCGAAACCGCCCAAATGAAAAAGCCTGGCTTTCAAATATTGGACTGAAGCCGACGACCGCAAGGGTCTCAAACGATTAATGCCGATATCGTTCCCAACTTTCGACCCCGCCCTTACTATTACTGGCACACCAATTGACTTCATCGCTGACAAGCCCTTCAAAGACCTCGGATGGATTGTCTATCATGACCTCAGCGAAAACGAACAACGAGCAGAAATCCAAAAGAAGTTCATTCTTTCTATGCAAGCCATCGATAGCTGCTCGATCAATGGCTTTATGAAACTCTGGCTCTACCAACACTATGCTGTCCAGTCACTTGCTTGGCCATTTCTCATTTATGACCTCTGCTTATCTTTCGCCAAAACTCTTGAGAAAATTGCGACCCGTTTCCTCAAAAATGGGCCAATATCTACAAAAGAGCTCTGGTCTCTTGCCTTTACCGCCCACGCTCGCAATTCGGTCTACAGCTCCAGTCCATCGTTTCTTTTTACCAACGACTTCGAATCAACCATGCTCACATGCTGAAGTACTGCCCAGATAAACACCTCTCGTCTATCTATGCGATGAACCTGACGAAACACGAAACGTTTCGAACTGTCTGGAAACCAGAGCCTGTGCTCGAAAAGCTTGAGGCATAAGTAAATTTTGAATCAAACATCGAGGCCAATCCGATCATCTCGGACTTGGCCATGGTCGCTACCCACAAGAACATTCCATCACAGACCGCAAAGACAGGATTTTAGAGTTAGCTGCTGAGACGCTACTTGAGACAACTACAGTGCATGACATGGACAAAGCCATGCAAGGGTGCTTTCTTCGTTTTGAAGACGCATGCCCCTTTGACCTCTCCTGGGCTCGCCTCATCGGAAGCCGTAATCCCCGCTTGATTTCTTGGGTCATCAACGCAAGCACAAACTCGGTTATTACCCCCGACCTTAGACGTCTGTGGGGAATCATTCCCAACAACAAGTGTGCTCTCTGTTCTGGTCAAGCACATTTATGTCACATTCTCTCCGGTTGCCGAGTTGCCCTCAAACAAGGCCCTTATACCTGGCGTCACGACTCTGTGCTCTGCACTATTGAAGCTCCCCTTCAAAACCACATCGAGAGCCATAACAAACGCTCCCGTACAGACCAAAGAGAATCAAAGTCTACGTTTGTGAAAGAGGGCGAGCAGAAGCCTAAGGGGCAGTCATTTCATCGTCCATCCCTGCTTGACACCGCAAACGATTGGCAGCTCCAAATCCAGTACACTGGTTCTGAGCAAACCTTTCCTGTCCACATCTGTGTCACTGACCGCCGCCCCGATATTGTTGTCTGGTCATTGTCTGTCGAAGTGTATACTGATCGAGCTCACGTCCCCGGTCGAGGAAAACATCCTTGACGCACGAGCCTACAAGATCAGCCGATACAGTTGGCTTAAGTCTCAGATCGAGGACAACGGATGGACCTGTCACCTTCGATCAATCGAATGCGGGGCTCGCGGAATGGTATCGTTCGCTGTTCATCGATGTCTACACGCCATGGGTTTTTTCTATTCCCAATCCAAATCCCTTTGCTTCAAGCTATCGTCCTGCGTAGCTCGTTGCTCTTTTGCGATATATCGCTCCTGTGCAGTCAAAAATTGGACTAATCTTCCTTTAGTCCGTATCGGTGACTGCATTCCGTCATAGCCGTCCAGTGTTGCATAGCCCGGGCTAGGTCCCTTCGGGGGTTTCGTCCTTATACAATGTCATCATTGTAGCTTGCGCAAGCTTACGGTGCTCAAAACACTTGGACTAACGGCTTCCTTTTCTTTCTCTTCTTCCTTATCCTCCTCAAGACCCCACTCTCCATTCCTACATGGCCTTTTTTCTTCAACGGCCTACCTCCTCTTCTCTTTTCCAGAGCATAGTCTACCCGTCATTCCCATCCCGGACACATGCACAGTACACAAATTGCTGTTTGATGTGAAACTGCGTTCCTTTGCAAGGACTACATTCCTTTTGCGATATCTCATCTATCTATCTATCTATCTATCTATCTATCTATCTATCTATCTATCTATCTATCTATCTATCTATCCCCGGGGGGATGCAGAGGGCCAGCTGCGCAGTGCTCCGGCCTAAAACCAAACCCCCTATAATGACGATTTTGTGTCCGCCGTTAATCGCGCGCAGCGCAAGGGCTAAACAGGCAACCAACTCCTGACCATGGCTGATGAAGTCGGGGCGTGATGCAAAGGGTTGATGAAGTCGGGGTTGTAGAAAGGTAACTCACAACGAGCGTGAACTCCTGAAACCTCGGCTTGTTTGTGGCATCATCTCCTTAGGGCACACGCTCCTGGGGAGTGTTCTAGTGTTGTCCCGTATAGTTCAAAAGGGCTCGGCTACCTTTCGGCTTGAACTGGGCACAGACACCAACCACAGCGAGACAGTGGTTGGTGTGCAGCTTGG
>WBZZ01004589.1:127500-137500 GCA_019918135.1 Paulinella micropora
CCCCCCCCCCCCCCCCCCCCTCTCTATCTCTCTCTCTCTCTCTCTCTCTCCCCCTTACTACTCACTCACTCGCTCACTCACTCACTCACTCTCACTGACTCACTCTCTGACTCTCTCACTCTAACTCCCTCTAACTCACTCACTCTCACTCACTCTCACTAACTCACAACACGCTCTCCCTCCCTCCCTCCCTCCCTCCCTCTCTCCCCTCCCTCCCTCTCTCTCTCTCTCTCTCTCTCTCTCTCTCTCTCTCTCTCTCTTTCTCTCTCTCTCTCTCTCTCTCTCTCTCTCTCTCTCTCTCTCTCTCTCTCTCCTACCGATTTACCTTCCTACCTACCCACATATCACCTATATACCTGACTGCCCACCTATCATATATCTACCTATCTGCCTACATATCTTCCTATCACCTATCTGCCTACGTATGTACAAGCTTTAATTTGTGCTTGCTAGGTTATGTCATGAGCGGTTCTCGCCACCAGCGCATGAACGCTATTCGTATCCGAAAGGTACCAAAGAAGAAAAAAGAAGAAGGAGAAGAAGAAGACGAAGAAGAAGAAGAAGAAGAAGAAGAAGAAGGAAGAAGGAAGAAGGAGGAAGGAGGAAGAAGGAGAAGGAAGGAGAAGGAAGGAGAAGGAAGAAGGAAGAAGGAGGAAGAAGGAGGAAGAAGGAAGAAGAAGGAAGAAGAAGGAAGAAGAAGGAGGAAGAAGGAGGAAGAAGGAAGAAGAAGGAAGAAGGAAGGAAGAAGGAAGGAAGAAGGAAGGAAGAAGGAAGGAAGGAAGAAGAAGAAGAAGAAGGAGACGAAGAAGAAGAAGAAGAAAAGGAGGAGGTCGAGGAGGGAGGAACGAGAAGGAGGAAGAAGGAGAAAGAAGGAGGAAGAAGAAAGAATAGGAAGAAGCAGAACGAAGCAGAAAGAAGAGGAAAGAAAGAGAAGAAACAGAAGCAACAACTCCACCACACCACCACCACCACTACTACTACTACTACTACTACTACTACTACTACTACTACTACTACTACTACTACTACTACTACTACTACTACTACTAGTGCTTTTACTAACTTAAATCCACCACCACCACACCGTGACCACTACTACTACCACTACTACTACTACTACTACTACTACTACTACTACTACTACTACTACTACTACTACTACTCGTCTTTTCCTCTTCCCTCCTTTTTCATTCTTCTTCATCTTGTTTTTCCTGCCTGCGCCCAGGAAAACCAAGTCTACAGCGCAGAGGAGAAACGTGCACTTTCCCTCCTCAACATGGAAGAAAAGGTTGCTACCTGCCTATGTACATATCCATAGGCCAAAATACTCCCTCCTCAACATCGAATAAAAGGTTGCTACCTGCCTGTGTACCTATCTATCTGCCAACATACTCCCTCCTCTCAACAGGGAAGAAGAGTTTGCTACCTGCCTATGCACCTATCTATCTGCCAACCTACTCCCTGTTGCTACATGCCTATGTACCTATCTTACTGCTTGGATTGTGCGGTGCCGTAGGAAAACCGGGAGAAGAAGCTCATGTCAGATTTCCGCAAGTATCTGCAAGAGAAAGGAAATGCCTGAGCTTCCCTCCTCCGGCATCTCTCTCTCTCTCTCTCTCTCTCTCTCTCTCTCCTCCGTTTGTTTTTTTTTTTGTTTTTTCCCCTTCTTTCTTTTTTTTTTTTTTTTTTTTTTTTTTTTTTTTTTTTTTTGTTTGTTTGTTGGGGGGGTGTTGTGTGTGTGTTCTCCTTCCTCTTATTGTTTGTGTTTTCTTTTTTTGCGTGAGGGCGCCTGGAGGAGTGTGGGGTGGGGTGAGGTGGGAGTGGTGGCTGGTGGCGTGTGTGTGAGTGTGCTGGGGGGCGGAGGGTTACGGTAGAGGATCAGCTGAAGCGATTTCTCAAATGCGTTGATGCAACAATTTGAATGTACAGTAAAGGTAAGTGTTTGCGTTAAAAAAAATGCGTTGCGCCAGAATCGGCCTAATACTGGCAAGTATTTTCTTATTTTGAATATTAAAAGCGTTTGCGGAAAAAAAAACAGGAGAATCCAGAGAGAGAAAGAAAGGAGAAGTTGAGGAAAGAAAGGAAAGGAAAACTAGAAGTGTGCGGGTAAAAGCACTCTTCAATTTCAAATTTTGCAAGAAAATTTTGCAAGAAAGGAAAGGAAACTAGAAGTGTGCGGGTAAAAGTACTCTTCAATTTCAAATTTGCTTTTTCTTTCTCTTTTCCATCCTCCCCGACTTTTCTCTTTTGAACCCCCCCCCCCCCCTTTTTTCCCGTAGAGCTGAAAAGGAAGCATGTAAGAAGGCGAATATAATCACCGAAACCTGATAGTAAAAACAGAGGTGAATATTGTATTATCCTTTCCCCTTTTCCCCCATTTTTCGTTCAATTTCTTTCGAGGCTTTTCTACTCTAACTTTCACACTTCTTTCACCGACTTTTCCACATTTCCCACTGTAGTTCAGTGTATTCTGCTTTCTTCTCCCTTTGTTCGGCCTTTTAAATTTATTTTTTATTGATGTTCGCCTTCTTACAATTCCTACTGTTTTTTACCACTGAATGATTCTCTTTTAATAATTAAGGAACTGTTCGGCTGTGCTAAAAGCAACCGTTTTTCAATAAATTTTTCCACCAATCAACTTTTAATGATAGAATACTTGCCACTAGTAGGGATAAGTGGGAAGCATAAGAGATAGAAGGGAAGTGGTAAAGGTGGACTCATACAGTCAAAACGAACTTGGGATGAAACATAGTGAAGAAGGAAGGGGGAAAAGGAAGTATAAGGATTGTACCGAAACCGCAACAATGCCCGCCCAAACGACAACATCGCTTTGTCGCTAAGGCAAATAAGCGGCTGGAAGACGGTCCACCTTCAACGCTCCATCGCCACCGATACTATGATGATGCAGAGTGTAAAGGACTCAGAGGAGAATCTAATGAACCAGTCAAAAAGAGTGACTTTTCAACGGTAAAGGTTTTTGCCGGTCGTTAAGGTGCTCAGTCTGATATCATTATTACCTATGAGTTTGTCAGTTCTGCTATATACTTGTGGATTATATCAGACTGAGCACCTTAACGACCGGCTAAAACCTTTACCGTTGATAAGACACTCTTTTTGACCGGTTCATTAGATTCTCCTCTGCACGACGTTTCGACTTCACTAACTAGTTTTCGATTCCGTTCAGAAATGATTTCAAACGATCAGTTCAAAGTTCTTTTTAGCTATTGCCACTTTTCCCATCCGCATTACCTTTTCCGCCGATTTCCCGTGAAACACGTTTTACGGTAAATTTTGTGGACAAAGAGAAGGATTCGCGGGAAACACTATATCTAACTGTCTTTTTTTTTTTCCCGTTCCCAGTCATTCAAGTTTCGCCTAGCTAGGCTTCCCAAATCAACATATGGGAATTTTCAAGTCCAATAACCCGACACTATCCGTTTAATGACTGCTAACTTGAAGACTCGCGACACAATTCGTTTTAGAATTAGAGACCTCACAATCTACGTTCGACACTTGATCGTAACTTGAGTTGCATCCAACTTGAAGCCTCCGCCTGCCAGGAGTTCGAACTCAGTTCAATTACGACGGTCAGTAAATAAACGAAGTGACCTCTCTACTATTAATATTTACTGGTATTTCACCTGCTCACATTGAGTCAGGACTCGAAGCAGCCATAGTGTTCTATTAAGAGTTCGTTGTATCTGCCTACTTGAAGAGTTGTATACAAACTCACAAAAGTGTCGATTTGCATCGTGGCCGGCTTCTAACGGACTCCGAGGCTGAGTCTCAGAGTCAGCAACTTGAAACCCGGAGTGTAAAGGTATTAGGTCCGTGACTCTGAGTGACCGGGTAATTAGTGAACTAATCAACGATAGCTCACATGATCTATATTAATACATCACTGTGTATGTGGGTATAAGAAAAGGTAGCATATTTACTTATCATGAGTCCGAGGCTGCGCCCGCCTACATTAGTGAGATCATCGAGTCATTAAATTCTCTCAAGTTTTGTCACAAGTTGAGCTCGTAAGCAGTGACCAAGTGTCCAGTTACAATTTTTAATGATAGAACTTGAAACCTGCTACTAGTAGGGATTAGTGGGAAGAGTAAGAGAAGGGAAGTGATCCCACTCAGACTCTACGAGTGGCAAGTATTTTATTAAAACAGTGTTTGCGTAAACAGAGAGCTAAAAACGCAGAATAAATTGGCACTCGCGCCACCAATGCCATCCCAAACTAGTAATGCACACCCAGTGCCACTTTCTCTCTCTCTCTCATAAACTAACGTAAATACCGGTTATATTAATCCCATCACCTAGTCAACTTCCTAAGGAAAAGCTTTAGCCTCATTTTGTTTGAAACGTACCGGTTCTAGTAAGCATGCTGAAAAGGCGTGTTTGAGTATTGGATCAGTTCTTTTGTACTAATTGAAACTTCATCCCGGGTAGTGTGGCTTAACAGCACGCCTCTACAAACAGCATTACAAAACACACCGGGTGACCTATAGATAGTCGACTCACGCTTTCATGAAGTCTTGCTGTGACGTTCCTATTAGACGACTAAACGGTGATCCGGAGTAAAGGATGCGAAGCAGTTATAGCTGTGTTCAAGTACTATGCACAAGATTGATGGATCGCTCATTTCAATTACAGAAAACACATTGGCGGTGGGTAGGGGTTCGAAAAACACATGACATCGATTCCAAAATTCTTACTTAATTACAACAAAAGAAATGGAACGTAATAATATACTTCGGATCATGCTCAGTTGTTCCGTCTGAACCACCTACTACCCTGCGTGGTGCACTGCAAAAAAATAACGAGGCCTGGAGCAAACCGAGGCAAAAAAATAATGGGGAGCCTGCGTGGTGAACTGCGAAAGAGAATTCCCACGGTACGGCCGAAGCGTTTTATCAACTGCTTACACCTCCACTCTCCGCGAATAGTCTGAAGATGGAGTGCTTGAAATCCAGGAACCAAGCGAAATGTCAGACAACAAGCCAAAGTGCAGCACGCTTTCACCTTCCCCATGTCTGCACAAGCTCGTTTACGAGGGAATCTTCGCTCCAGGCTCACCATCTTGATCATAGTCAGGGCAGTCCCATCCATCAGGAACTCCAGGCTAACAAACACATCCCGTCCGTACATAGCCACAGCCCAAGACACAAATAACCTCCGGTGTGCAGAACTTTGCCACCTGCCAGCATGGATCTGTGAAGGTGTTGCCGCACTATCATAAAGTTCACTTTGTTCAAAAATGACAAGCTGGTGAATGCAAAACACGAGTACCTTCTCAGGCATCTTAAATGTTAGGTGGGCAGCCAGAAGATAATCGAGCACCATTTCGTGTTGCTGTGCAGTCAACCAAGACAACATTAAACAAGGAAGAGGAAAGCGCTTGAAAACATAAATCAGACAGCTATAGACAGCCTAGAAAATTGCCTAGCTAGCAAAAAAGTGCATGTATGAGGCGTAAGTGTGTAGAGAGGAAGGATTGCGTCAGGAAAGGACTGAAGGGGGAGGGAGAGTGGGGAGTGGCGCAAGCTGTGCATGGACCGGGCAAACTTTTTACGGTGCGGTTCATTTTGCGAAAAAGTGCAAGTGCAAACAGCAAAACCAGCGAAAACGAAAAAAATAAAGAAGACTTTCATATTGATAAAAATATCACAAAGCTTGAGCTATCCGTCTTTTCGTCCTCTTTCTTCATGATTGTCACAAAGAAACTGGGCGGCATTCGCTGCGTCCAGGCCAGAAACAACAGATCTAACAAACTTGGGAGCACGGGAAATCGAACCATGCGCAGAGGTAATTTCCTGTATATCAGCCATATCAGACTACTTCCACCGTTCATCCCATTTTTTCAATTTCATCCACCGGATTCCATGAGAAATATATCTTTGGAAAAGGTCTTGAGGGTGAAGTCGGCGATTTGAAGGATCATTTCGAAACGCAGAATGTCGGCAGTTAAATGTCGTAACTGCCAACAAACAGGACACCTGACTTTCAAATGTCCGAACCGTGAACGCAGCCAGCGTAGCATCACACGTGACCAAGAACGAGTCACCAAGACTCGTCCAGCTGCTCGTGATGAGGAGAGTGAGGAAGAGGAGGACCACAAGCTGACAGGATCATCGCAGGCGCAAGAAGACTCCGATATAATTTTGGCTCGAGCCGCAAGTAAAGGACTTTCATTATTGGAAGCGGATGGTGCTCCCAAACCAGAGACTTCAGATCCTCTGAGCCTGAGCTCCCAAAGACTGGTCTCCAATGTTTTATGTTTTATTGTAATTCATGTCCCGTCTTGAATTGTGTGTGTATGCGCTTGTGTTTGGTTTGGTTTGGTTTGGTTTGGTTTGATATATTTTTTGTTTGTTTGTTTGTTTGTTTGTTTATTGTTTGTTTGTTTGTTTGTTTGTTTGATTTTGTTTGTTGTGTTGTTGTTGTTGTTGCTGTTGCTGTTGATGATGTTGTTGTTGTTGATGATGATGATGCTTTTGTTATTGTTGATTAAGACAGCTACAAATACCATGATCTGATCGTGTTTGTTTCGTTTCGTTCCGCTTTGTTTCGTTTTGTTTGGGAAGTTGGTTATTTGTCCAATTGATTGGCTCGTTGCCGTGTGGCCGGCTGGCGCAGATTGGTTGGGAGCTTATCTGTGTTTCACATGCAAACAAACAACTACTTACTTACTTACTACTTACTTACTTATTATTTACTAATTTACTTACTTACTTACTAACTTACTAACGCTCACTAACTGCCTCACTTTTTACTGACTTACTTACTTACTCACTTACTTAGTTACTTGCTTACTTACTTGCTTACTTACTTGCTTACTTACTTGCTTTCTTACTCACTAACTTACTTACTGACTAACTTACTTACTAACTTACTTGCTTTACTTACTAACTCGCTTTCAAACCTTCTTACTTTTTTCAATAACCTACTCACCTACTTGCCTACTTACCTACTCATACGTGTGCCAGGAGGCGATCGCCCGCGCCTACGACGAGTCTCCCGCAGCCCCATGGGTGCGCAAAGACTACTCTCACGTTCTAGAAGTCTACGATTTCCCCTCTTTCCTCAAGCCTCACCACCTCACGCAAGCGCTCGGCCCCAGCCTAATGCGGGTGGAGGCCGTGGATGAGCAGCACTACCTAGCCATCTTCCGCACACCCAAGCATGCCCAACTCGCGCTGGAAGCACAATCTTTGCGCAGCGACATGTCCGGGTCGGCCCACACGAGCCGGGCCGGCGGAGGTGGCCCCTCGGCGGTCCGGTCGACCTCGGCCACAGCGCAGCCCTTCAAACTCCGGTCCTGGGATGAAGCGGAGTCTGCTGGCCTGGTGAAGGAGGAGCTGATCCCCGAGGCGCGCCGCCCGCCCAGTGACACGCGCACCGCGTCACGGCTGATCGCGGGCCACCTGAACATTCGGACGGGCCGGCAGGTCAGGTCGCGCGCAGAGCTGGACGCGGAGAAACTGAGGGAGAGGGAGCGGCGAGCCGCACGACGGGCGGAGAAAGAGAAAGGAGAGGCAAAAGACGCCTGGGATTGAGCTCTTGCTCTAGTATTGTTTACTTGCTTGCGCCGTGCGAAACGCAGAGAAACAGAGGGAGAGGGAACGACGAGCCGCATGCCGTAAGGAGAAGGAGAAAGGAGAGGCCAAAGACGCCTGGGATTGAGGCAAAAAATAGCCACCAGCTGCACTATTGTCTTGTTTTAGTGTTGTTATTTTTTTACTGCTGATATGGGTGGGGTTCTCAACTGTTGCTCCTCTTGTTGTGGTTGGTTTGCTCTTAGGCATTCCTGCTCTTTCGTTTTCCTTGCAAACCTTATCTCTCTCTCTCTCTCTATATATATATATTATTATATATATGCACATATATATATGTATATATACATATATATATGTATATATATATGTATATATATACACTCTCTCTCTATATATATATACATATTGAAATATATATATATATACATATATATATATATTTATGTGTGGCGGACCTGTCTATTCGTATATCAAATACAAGCACAGAAAAAGGGTAAAACAAGCACAGGAAAACAGAAAAACACGCACAGGAAGCACAAAACATACCTTTGTTTAAAAACACGGAAAACTAAGCAGACTAAGGAAGATTTAGACAAAATAACGACAAAAACCTCATTTTATTTCATAAAAATGTTCATAAACTTCGTTTATATGGTTTTGGTCGTTATTTTGTCTAAATCTTCCTTAGTCTGCTTAGTTTTCCGTGTTTTTGTAAAACAAAGGTATGTTTTGTGCTTCCTGTGTGTGTTTTTCTGTTTTCCTGTGCTTGTTTTACCCCTTTTTCTGTGCTTGTATTTGATATACCAATAGACAGGTCCGCCACACATAAATGATCATGCGGAAAAAGTTGTCCAAGTATCCGCACTGAAAAACAGAAAGTTGTCCAAATACAGAAATACAAACCCCCGTCGGTGTGCTTTTTTACCTCACCTTTCTCGTCTGCGGTGTTATCGATATTGGTCCATATTATTTTGCTGATATGATCAAAATTGGAGGGATCTTAAAAGTTCAATGGGGGAGGGGGGCAACGAGCGAAGTTCGTGGGGGGAGGGGGCAATAGCCACGCGAGTTAAGGGAAAAAAAATAGTTTCACTAATGTGATCAAAATTGGAGGGATCTTAAAAATTCAACATTAGATTCCATATCTCTCTGCTCCTCTCTCTGCTCCTCTGTCAGTTTCTCTGCCTGCTCCTCTTTCTGCTTCTCTGCCTGCTCTATTTATATATATGTGTATATGTAATACATACATACATATATATATATTTATGTATATATATCCCTCTCTCTTTCTTATATATATAAACTCGTAATTATGTAATATTTGATGTTTATAATATGTCCTGTGTGTTTCTGTGTAAATGTAATTCTGCTATGCCTTTTTCTGTCTATCTGAGATTTCTCTTGTCTTTTTCTTTTTCTCTTCTCGCCTCTGTGTGGTCTTTTTTCTTTCTTCTGCTCTTTTTCTCTAGCCGTCTCTGCCCCATGTTCACCACCATTTCTGTTTTGTATTCCTTTTCTTTCCGTCCTGCTCCGATTGCAAGTTATATTTTCTTCTGGTAGGATTTACAGTGTTAGTGTCTTTCCTCTCTTGGCCACTCTCACGTCCCATTTTTTCTTTCTGTGTCCTTTCACATTGCCTCAAAGAGAGGTAACGTCCAAGATTCAGACTCTGATTCTTTCAAGTGAATAGAATATTAATATTACACAAGATGCTGGCAGCTACTGTACTGCCCCTCAGACTATCAAACACTTATTAATAAATTTGCTCTCTCACGCTTCCCTTTCACCCGTAGGAAGGGCGAGTATTTATTCTCAGTTCTGTTATTGACTTTTTACTTCATGTTGTACGCTGCGTTTTGGTTCTCAGAATATGAAGAGTCTCAGACGGATCACGGGAGCGTTTTGACTTATCTACCGGTACCACGTGACAAGCCTGACGGTTTCTTATCATCACGCCATGCGGATCATCTGCGAGTGCCAGTGCCAGTGACGGCCGGCCCGCACAATACTGTGACGTAGTGGCATTGAAGTGTCGTCCGGCGGTCTCAAGTTGTCGTTACTTGACTCTTATGCTTGGTCTGCCCCTCCGACTACTGTTGAGGTACGACTAAGTGTCAGAGTAGCTGTTCCGGTAGTCTGAGTACATCTGCCAGAGTCAGGCTCAGGGAATCGCTAACAAAATACTATGATGAACGGCGTTTTGCTTTTGCTTTTCGTGAAGTTCACGACTCGAAAGCTAAAGTTCAACTTTGACTCGAAAGTGTTCAGGACCTAAAATAAGCGGCTTATTACTGGGTACAATCAAGTGCAGTGTCAAAGGCTCAGCAATCGAATTTTAGTTAAGGGTCAGATTTCAGATTAGCGGTCAGATTTCGAATAGTGGTCAGAATTCAAATTAGTTCAATTCAAGCCGCAGTTAACCGCTGCTATATTTTAATACGTCCGCA
>WBZZ01004589.1:162500-181668 GCA_019918135.1 Paulinella micropora
CTATTTAGGAATATTGTAACGCCCCCGTAGTAAAGTACTTGAAGGACGACTTCAAGTCCAACTTGTAATTCAAGTGTCCTGAGGAATTGCTTCTTCAACTGGGAAAAAGGTTCCCACGGTTGTGATTGTGGGCTTATTGGCTGCCTTAATTTTTCTGACCTCTGTTTTCCTTGTCCACAAATTTACCGCATGCGTGTGCAAGGGAAATCAGGGGGAAAGGTAATAGATTAGGGGAAAAGCGGCGCGATAAAAAACTGTGAATTAATCGTTTGAAGTCATTCTTGAACGAAATCGAAAACCTGTTATTGATAGTGAAGTCGAAACATCGTGCAGAGGAGAATCTAACGGCCGGTCAAAAACAGTAAAATGTCAACGGTAGTGGTTTTTGCAGGTAGTTAAATTGCTCAGTCTGATGTTACTATTAATATTACTAGTTATTAATATTATTATTTTTACGCTTCATTTTTACCTCTTTTGTATCTCTTTGACGACTACCACAGTGCACTTCCTGTTAGAACTAATAATCAATATTAATAGTTACAAGGGCCGGCCGTACTAAGCCTGAGTAACGGTGTCGGTAGAGCCATTACTTATATCCGGCCAGTCATGTCGATCTGCGCGCCTTCTGTTGGTTTGGCGCGTTATTAAAGCTTTGTTACTGCAGACGCGGTGAGTTGTGAGTTCCGGATCATTATATTAAGTTATACTGGTCTAACATGTTATCGAGCCTTGTTGTGCGAACTCTGATACAGAGCTTTAATCACACACATACATTTTTGGTGAGCTGGCACCAGGCAGTCACGCAAAAGTGTACCTGGTCCGGACGTGCGGAAGGCAGTCAATCATCATAGCATAAGACGTGCTGTAGGCAGTCTTTGCAATCCCCCTGTGGTCAGACTAGGTACGATAGGTACTAGGACCCCACATTCATATTTTCCCCTATCTATTCACCCTCACTCACCCCAGGTTAGTGATCTATTGATAGTCGAGCATTTCTCCTATCTTCCGCCCTTTGCATACTAGACCAACATGGCTAACCCCATGTTGATATAGCTAAGTTCAGAATGGAGCCTCCCAAACTCCACGATGACAAACCGGACTGGGATTTGTTCCTCTATACGCTGCTTGCAGTAATTTGAGCAACCAATCCTATTGTCCTATCAGTCATCCCTGGATGTGAGGACCACCCATTCGTCAAAGCCCTGAAAGCTCCTAACGTTTTAGTTCCTCCTGACTCCCCCATTGAATCACCTCTACGCGACAAAGAGGGGACTAAGGAGGAAACAAAAACATCAGTGAAAGCTGAACCTAAACCAGATAAATCTGTTGATCCCGAGAATGTCATCATACTACCGAGCAGAAAAGCATAGTACCAATAATGACACTCGGAAGTAAACCGACTGCCTTGTTTAATTCTCAGCGAGCTGCTAGGCATTATAGAGCAGTTGACAAGCAAAGTAGAGAGTCCCTCAAAAGAATCCTATTTGCTTACCTTTTGCAGTCATGCGCCCATGACCGTAAGGTTATGGCTGTGATGCAACAGAGAGGGACGGATGGAGTAGCATGCTTCCTTGCTCTGCAAAAACATTACGGTGGGCTTGAATTAGTCAAGTTCCAAGAGGATCAGCAAACCATCTACCACTCTTACCCCAAGAAGGTGAAAGAGGTGAGCACATGGTTAGCAGGATACCTCAACATCGTTGAGAAGCAAGAGAAACGGATGGAGCAGACCCCACCCCCCAAGGGGCAATCTATCCCCTTGGGGATGGTTGGGGGTTGCTGCGTTTCAAAGCAGGTTACAAAAAAGTTCTCCAAAGTATCCACCCGTTAGTCATTAAGGAAGTAGACGGACCAATACTTAACCTACATGCTCAGCCCTTGATCCCCAACACCTGCCACGTAGTTCCAAGCAATGCGAATCCATTGCCGAGAGTACTGGAAAGCTGTGTGAATGGAAACTTTCCGCTGCACGGCAGGGGGATGGGGAAGGGGTTAAGTTGGCCACCCGGTTGGGACAAGGGTTTGACTTTTGTACTAGACACATGACGCAAGAAAACAGCAGGGCAACTATTTTGGAAGTATATAGGAGCAAATTAAGGTCGGGATTCCTACCCCCCACTAATTCGTTCTTACTCTCCCCGAATGAATGCCTGACTGTTGATTGGGTCAAACCACCCACAGAACAGAAAGTTGCAAAAACCACTCCATCCCTAACAGCGTCTACCACTACCATGCCTGCTTCTTCCTCTTCTTCCTCGTCATCAGCCGCTCATACCCCCACTTTGTCTGCAACGTCGGCGCCATCGTCGTCTGTTACAGACTTAGCAAGAATGATGACGGATGAGGAAGAGGAAGAATGGAAGGACTTACCTTGGCATTTGCAAGATACGGGTAGGGTAAGGGTGGTGACAAGTGACGATCAGATACCTGAGGTAAGTGAGATCAAGCGATTTATCAAAGCCCTTGCAAACGGGGCTGAGGGGTTACAAGTCCGAGAGTCACTTATCACCAAAGCAGATGGAGAGGTCGACGAACTCTACTGTGACCTCTTCACTGCTTTGGAGGATTGCATCATTACATACGCCACTAAGCATAAAAACCAATTTGCTCGAGGTATTGTTGCTTCATTCCCGTTCATTTCTGAATGGATGAAGAACATACCTAACTTTGATGATAACAAAGCCACAACCGGCTTAAGCATATCTGTTTGTCTCAAGCGTCCTCATCATCACATACCTCGTCACAACCACCACATGCACAGCCTCTACCATCTGAAGAAGAAAGATCTGATTGTGCTGTCATGATGATGGAGAGTGAAAAGGGGGAGTCAGAGGAGACTAGTCATTCTGATATGGTGTGGGTTGATGACAGTGGTGCGAGTGAGTCACAATCTCCTCATAAACAATCCTTTGTCCGGATGAAGCTGGATCCTCAAAAGTTTAGGATAGCAAAGGGAAACATCCGAACAGAGTATAAAGGTAAGGTAGAGATGAGGATGTCTGGTTCACATGGGCAAGAGATTTGTGTGTCAGACTCACATACTAAATACAACCCACATCTGAGGTACGGGTTGGTTGCTACTTCTGCATGCGTTAAGAAAGGACTAGCTGTTGTGCATCAGAACAATCAGTTTGTTGTCCTAAGAGAACCTATCCCTATCGTTGAGGAACAGACCGTTGTGCGGGGGAGGTCATTACCTAACAACCTATCTGTATTTGAGCCCCCCGGCATGACCCCGCTCAATCCTAACGAATGGTATGACCCTGTCCCGTTGGGAAAGCAGAACGTGCATCATGTTCATAATCATGACGAACATCACAACATGCATCATCGATCATAACATTACAACATGACAGCCCCTGTCCCTATTCTCACCCTTCTCATTTTCTTCGTCACATCTCAAACCACATACACATGGTGACTCGCCACAATACACATCAGTATATATAGGTAGGGACGTCTTCTGAGAAGGGAGAGTAGAGGGAAGTCAGAATGTGATGGTGGAGGATGATGAGGTATCATCCTCGACCAAATGTGGGATGGAGAGAGCCCTCCACCCAGTTGTTCGACCCCACCATAAAGAGAGCATTCATGCCGTAGTTTTTCATCGCATGTGTAA
Organism: Paulinella micropora; assembly: GCA_019918135.1. Taxonomy (NCBI): domain Eukaryota; phylum Cercozoa; class Imbricatea; order Euglyphida; family Paulinellidae; genus Paulinella; species Paulinella micropora. Next base: position 166,120 of record WBZZ01004589.1, read on the forward strand.
ACATCGCGGTGTAAAAGCTATGGAAAGAATGGCTCGCTATATGGGGGTTCAAATAGTGGGTGTAGGCTGGAGAGAACGTATCACGAAGTGTGAGTATTGCTTGCGCAATAAAATTAAGCGATCACCGCACTTCAGAAGCAACCACCATATCGTTGAACGCCACCCTGGGATTCACATCTCAATGGATACTCAGGGTTGGTGGAATACGACATCGTAAGAAGTATAAGTTTACCGTTAAGTGTCTTGCTTCTAATTTTGAAATAGACTATTATCTTCGCCATAAGAACGAGTTTTTCTCTTGCTTCCTTAAGGCTGTCGCCTTTTTCGAAAGGCACACCGGAAGAAAGGTTAAACGCGTTACTTGTGACCAAGAATATGGTCTATACAGTGTTTTCAAGGAATGGTTAGATGAAACGCAAGTTATTCTCCTAGAGGCCCCAAAGGCCGAGAAGCAAGCCGTCGCTAAAGTTGAGAGATCGCACCAGACCAATGGAGGTCCGGCTAGAGCTCTCCTAAGCGATGCCGAGCTTCCTCCTACCTTTTAGACTGAAATGGAGAAAAATGCGACATACATCAATAACCTCCTCTCCATTTCCCAAGGACCCTTCCGTGGTAAGCCTCCCTATGAGGTAATCCACAAAACTAAGCCTTATCTCCATCATTTGCGACCTGTGGGTTGTGCCGCAGTAATGAAGATCAAGGCACGTAGGGGAAAAGGGGAAAGGGGCAGGAAAGTGATGTTCCTTGGCTATGAACGGAATACCGGGTATTATAGGGTCTACGACCCTGTAGATCGTACAATACACGGTAATGTACGGGATGTGGTGTTTGACGTATGGAGATTGGGAAAGAAAGAGGTAACCAAATCATTGGGGGAGACCCCAGGGAGAAAGATAAGCTCTTCTCCGTAGGTTGGAGTGCCGAACCCAAACCCAATCCAGAGTCAACCACCAACCCACATACATCCACCGAAACCACGGAACTTGGCCCCTCTCCAGAGAGTAATAATCTCATAGATGACCCCCCAGCACCAGGACTTGTTGCAGGGGGAGTAGTTCATGAGATCATCACTACTGGTATACCTAATGTCACGAACATCCCCCCTCAATCTCCAGGTAAAGTTACGAGTAGTTCCGATAGCGAGGACTTCGGTCCTGGCTATGAGAATTTACCAACCCTAGAACGCCCGAGCCCTAGGCCTAGGGCTAGTTCTGAACCAAATAACCGCCGAAAAAATGAGGGGGAGTCAAAGCGTAAAGCAATAGGTAAGAGGGGGGGGGGGGGGGGAAGACCAAAGTCAGGGTAATATTAGCAGGGAAACAGGTCAGAGTTCCGGCACGGATGTGGGGGGAAGAATGGGCTAAACAAACCCACTGCGATCCTGCTGAACGTAAAGGGGTCACGCTCTAACCTTCCGCCCCGATCGTACGGAAATCTAAACGTTTCCCCGAACATGATGTTACTTTTGATGATCGCGTAACGGATAAGATGTGGGACAAGGAGATCATCAAATATGCCTTTGCTGCTTCACCTGCCGCTGTTCCACATGCATTGCCCACATCTTCTGCTTCACCTGCCTCAATCATATCTGCACCGGCGATTGACTCGACTATCACCTCTGAATTCGAGTTCGCCGAGGGGAAGAGGGATAGAATAGAGTCCGAAAAGAGCAAACACGGTACACTGGCGCCCTCATGAGCAAGCGTCCATCTCCCTTGAAAACATAATTCCAGGGGGAGGTAAGACGAGAAGAGGGCACATATCTATTTGTGCGCCAGGTACCTCAGTTCAGCGAACAGGTATTCCCGTTATTCAGAAGCATAAAGATCGAAGACAGGCACGGGAAACTGATGTACGTCAGCAAGAAGAGCTTAAGGCCTTCGAATGGAGAGAAGAAAGTGAGGCGAAAAGATCTGGGTCCCCCATTATTCCCCTGTAGCGGATAGATTCAATCAAGCAGCAGGGAACCCGTGAAGAGTTCCATAAAGCAAGGGTTACCCTACGGGGCGACCTACTTAGGGCGGGTTTACAGTTTGATCCTAAAAAGACATACTCACCGACCGCACATCACCGCACTATTTTGCTTATTATTGCGTATGCTGCTTGTTTTGGGATTGATCTGTGGCTTTTTGATTTCACCACTGCCTACCTCCATGCTCACCTGCCTTATGACATCATGTTAAGCCCCCCCCCCCCCCCTGAGAAACCTGGCTTCGTCTGGTTGCTCAAGAAGGCGCTTTATGGGCATCCGAAATCGGGCAGACTTTGGTACGACGTGATGTCGCACGAGTTAGTTGTGCGTCAGAAAATTCACCCCCCTTACTCTGGACAAAGCTTCCTTTGTGAAGCTCGGGGATCAACCTAAAGACACCCGATTGCTATCCTTTCATGTCGACGATGGGATTCATGCGGCGGACGAGGCCGCACATGAAGGCCTCGTAGCCCGTTTCAGCAAGCACGGGTTCCGTTGTAAGAACTTAGGAAAGGCTACAGAATTCAAGAACATCCAAATAGTACAGAACGATAGAGGGATTTTCTCCATCAGAGGAAATAATATTGAGCTCTTGATCCTAAACGAACTGGGTTATTTGGAGGAAACTCCGGCTAAGACCCCCTTCACTTCGGAATCGCCGGCACCCCTCAAGAAGGGGCATAGGTTGTTGAATTACGATATCAGGTGTCTAGTTGGGATGCTTATCTTCTTAGCCGTGCACACGCCCCTTGTTGATATGTACTTTGAGCATAGCAGCCAAGCACCAGATTCCTAACCCCCAGATATCCTATGCCATGTTGCATCGCATGTTTCAATGGATAATAACTCCACGGGCTTTGTTCTTTCGTAGAGGGGACACGAAGCTTTTGGAGTTGATCTCTGGGTTATTTGAGGTGCCTAAGGTGCCGAAGTCGTGGAAGGCCACTAGGAAGCCATCAGCAGCCGCTGGCGCTTTAAATGTGAATCTCATTCAGTCCGATAAGGTACCCCAGGGGGAGGAACACCTCTCGCTCAGTTCGGTAGCGTTTGATGAGTTTAGTGTGCCCGTGATCACCAACATCGAAAAGATGATAACAGGAAAACCTTTGATCGGGTTTGCTGACTCAGACTTTGCGGGTGAGAGAGGGAGAAACTGCCACTTCCACCTTCATGTCTAACGCTTCTAAAAACTCCATCAGAATTCCATGGTTACATGAGAGCGATTTTAAGACCTCCTTGGAAATGGTGAGCTGCCATCCCCGTCCCTATGAAGGCAGACATGATCATAAACAAACTCAAACATCTACCTCCCTTTGCTCGCTATTATGAGAATGTATGGTTGTCTTTGTTGCCCCAACAGAGGCCAGATTGGGATGATTTCTTGCAAGTAGTGCAACAAATCGCCCAAGGGAGTGTGTTTGTTACCAAGACACAGAAGCTGTATGGGACTGGCAGTTCACGTGCTGATCCCATCACATTTAACCTCATTGGGGCAGGAGACAGGCAAGCAAAGTATGACAAGGTTAGATGTTACAACTGTAACAATGACCACGTTATGAAATTCTGTCTTGTGCGTTGCCAATTAAAGGACTGTCCAAGGGACGGACATGGTCCCAACGACTGTCCTTTAAGGTTGCAAGCAGCCCGGACGGTTGCATTAGCTCGAGGGACAGAGAGAAGGAAGAGCAGCAAGAACGTTAGGAGTGCTAAGGTTGAACAACGTGAGGCAAGCACAGACACAGAGAGAAACACAGGAAAGAAGACAAAGGAGAGACGTAAGCTGAAAGCATCTGACTTCGTCAAGGGCAAGAAGAAAGCTATCAGTCTGAACGCAGGAGGATCAGACTCGTCTCCTTCAAAGTCCAACTCAGAGGACGATGAGGAGGATGACTCTGATCCCCCTGCTTCAGCTGAAAGGATTCTTGTTGCCAAGGACGAAGACACAGACGATGAGGGGGGAGATAGATCAGGTGAGATACATAAACCATATGTACGTGATAAACATGACGGAGAAAGAAGGAGAAGATGAGGAAGAGAAGAGAGAGACACATCACCACCCCCCCCACTTTCGCCTCTTTTTGCACCTATGAACCTGCCACCTAGCGCAATAACTGGAGGAGCTGGAGGGCTAGTTGGAGGAAGAGAGCAAGCACCACGACAAGGAAGGTCTGGGATAGACTATCCCGTAAGTCTCGGTCAGGGTTTATCTTTTTCTTCAATGGTGCCCCCGTAGCTTGGTTCTCCAAGTTACAGCCGGTGATAGCTCAGTCTACTCTTGAAGCAGAGACCGTTTCAGCTAATGAAGCGGTGAGGGAGCTTTTAGCCATCAGGCAGACTTTGAGGGATATGGGTATTGCCCTCAATGACCCTACCATCCTATACGAGGACAACGAAGGAGCTATGTTGTTGGCAGAACGGGGGCTCGGGGAATCACGCACTAAGCACATCGACGTACGGTATCATTTCCTTGCGAAACTCGTAAAAGACCGGGAAGTTATTTGAATTCGCGTATCGTCTGAGGATAATGTCGCGGACATTTTCACCAAGATTAATTTCACGCATGATAAGTTTAATCATTTAGCGGATAAAGTCTCGGTAAGGCTGGACGAACTCAGTTTAAAACTTGTGAAATGCTGGACCAGATACAAAGCACGGAGACCAACGCGCGGAGCTACATCCCGGCCATGACCGGCAGCGTGCTGCGCCGCGGGCCCGTGTACTACACGGGCACGGACTCGGGGCTGATTAACATCTGGGCCCTGCCCTCCTTCAAGAAGGCCAGGCCCGACGAGGACGGCTCGCACACGCGCTGGGCGCCGGGGGAGACAGTGCACATGGAGAGGAAAGGCCTGAGCTTTGGCCTGGACCAATTACCGCCCGAGGTCACGCTGCACTTGTGGCTGGTGCTGGAGCCCGTCCTGTACGGGCCCACCCCGGGCAGCGAAGAAAAAAGAAGCCAGCAGCGCGTCGTGTGGCGCTTCAGGCCGCTGGTGACTAGGACCGACGAACCCTTGCCCGCGTGGCAGTGTACGGGCACTCTCCTGGGCCACGACTGGTACGGCGCGTCGGTCTACGTGGGACGAGTTCTGGCGGATAATGACGAGCGGAACTACAAGGGGGAACTGTCCCGCGCGCTCGAAGAGATCCAACAACTGCTGTACGGGCGCGGGCTGGCGCACGACTCGGAGCCGCCCACCGACCTGCGACGCCTGCCGTCACTGTCGCACGTGCACATACAGCCCTGCGTCACGCTGTACTAACAAAAAAGTAAGATGGAAGTTGCTTTAATTAATTGAAAAAAATTAGGCAATGCAGGCCACGTTGAGAACAAGCAGTTTCCTAACGGCCGGACAGTGAAAACGGCGGCACTCGCCCTGCGGGGCGTTCGGGCACGCCAGCGCGTAGTGCGGCAGTGGGAGGCCTGCTCTACCCTCAGGCAATCGTCGACATTGTCGCCGGCGTGGCACCTGACGGAGGCAATCGTGAAAGTGATTTTCAGATCGTGCCAGTCGAACAGCCGTTTCAGCACAGCCACCAAGCTCTGCTGCTTCGTGACCATCTCGAACAAGGCAGACGCGGCCCTGACCCATTGGAGCGACAGAAGTAGCAGTTCCTGTCTGCCCTTCCTGTTGGTGTTGGTAGTCGAGTCTTCGTCCGCCTCGTCGTCCGAACTACCCTCGTGGTCGCTCAGACGGAAGTCTCCGAGGCGCAGCTCCAGGCTAAGCTCCTCCGGCTCGTTAGGCACGGGAGAGAACGGACGCGAAGTTGCTGCGGACCCCATGACGCCCTTCCAGGCCTTGTCCAAGAACTCGGGCAGGATCTTGCTGGGCGGCGCCGCCCCCACGCCCGTGTCTGCGCGCGCCGTGGCCCGACAGCCGCTGCCGGTGGCGGACAGGCAGCCCTCGGGCCCCAGCGCGCGCAAGAGGCGGGGACCGAACGACGCAAACTTGAATTCCTGCACCTCGAAGTGATAACTCAATTCATGAGCTAACACCCCGTTCGCAAACAGCACTTGCCGGTAATGGGGCAGCGTTTCGAACAACTGGATTCTTTTGGCTAGGACTGCCTCTGTCAACTTCACGAAATCCGACAGCGGCGAGGCAACCAGGTCCCGCCAGCGCAGCCCCACACTGACGGTTTTCTTACACTTTTCATCATCCTCTGGGGCGCTCATCCACCGGCAGCGGCTGGTCGGGAATGAGGGCGCGGGGAGGGAGGGGGGGATAGGCTAGGTTGACAATAGCAGCCGAAGACAGGTCCAGAGAAGGAAAGAGGGGCCCGACGTGGGTGGGGGTGGGGGGGGGACAGCAGCGCGGAGGTCTTTTCTTCTTGGTCTAGAAGAAAATGAAACAAATAAACAGCGCTCGGCTCGCATACTTTTTTTCCCGGGAGCGGAGGTGTACGGGATGGGCGCGCGAAGACAGAGAGTGGGGGGGGGGGGAGAGAGGTGTGAGATGATTGGGGGGGGGGGAGGGATGGGGAGCTAAGGTGTACGGGAGGGGGGGGGAGATGATGGAGAGGAGAGAGAGAGAGATGAGGGGGGAGGGGGGGGGTGGGGTGGCGCGACAAGGGCGAGAGAAAGAGAGGGATGGGGGCCGGGGGTTTAGGAATAGCTGCCGGGCCCCCCCCCCTTCTGTCTTCTCGTGCCATCCTCTCTCCCCTCTCCCGTACATGGACAGATCTTGCCCCGCAGACTATATTCGCACAGAGAAATGCAGTCTGGCCGGAAGGGCGTGTTGAGGTTGAGAGGGCATGCCTGGACGGGGGGGGGGGGAGAGAAAGGGATGGGTGTGAGTGGGGGGGGGGCCGCGGGTTAACAACACAGAACGCCGTCTCAGCAGAAAAAAAAGAAGGAGAACAAGAGTGGGAAGGAGGAGGGGAGCACTGCGTAACGGGGGGGGGGGGGGCCGGGGGGGCGGCGCGCCGTGGAAAGCGTAAGAACCGAGCGAGCCCAGAAGCGGCATGGCCCGCGCAGAGTCTGTAGGAGCTGGTAAGTTGTGGGAGCCGCCTAGTTGGAGAGACGCGCCTGCGGCGGTTAGCGACAGCTACAAGGAACTGCTGAAATTGGCTTCCCAGTACCGCGTAGAGTCGGCCGACGCCGACATAAACTGCACCAACTTTGCTTGCGGCAAGTACAAGTTCCCCGAAGACGATGCCTTTTATTTGCGCCTGGTCGGGTTGCTCATGTGCAGCCAGCAGCCGCGCACGCTGGCGCTGGCCGAGATCAGCCACCCACGAACGCCACGCTTTTACATTGACCTAGACTTCGAGCTCAAAAACGGCGCTACGGGTTGCCCGCCCGAGCTTCTACAGTGGTCTGAGTCGTCCGAGCTGGACGGCGGTTGTCTGGTCGCGTTCGTTCATTCGTGCGTGCAGGAGCTCGTAGGGGCCGAACGAGCGCGGCGGGCGCATTTACTGCATGCCTCGGGCCTGTGCGGGCTGAGGCGTGTTTACAAGCCATCGTTTAGGCTAGTGTACGCGGACCTGACGCTGGACAAACGCACAGCGCTGCAATTATTGCTTGAGGTACAAAGCCGCTGCGTGCGCCAGTACCGCCGCGACAGCCTGCTCGGGAACTCCTTGTGCAAAGCCCTCGACAAGGGCGTGTACGACGAAAAGAGGCCGATGCGCCTGCTCTACTCGGACAAGGCCAAGCGAGAGAAGTGCAAGACGTGCCAGGCGCTGGCGAAGCAGGGGCCCACGCCGTGTTTTACTAGGGGGTGCCGTGTCATGATTAAAACTTGGATTTTGATTTTTCGCAACTTGTGAAATGATCAGGGAATTTACTTATATATTCATATTTTATGGGCAATATTAATCGTATATCCGTAGAGATGTAATTTTTTTTGCATATATTATTTACAGAGACAGATGTTATAGGTACACGCTAGGGGGGCTGACCGCTCAAGCCTCCCTCCGACCTGCCATGGACGCGGCTAATTGAACGGATCCGGAGGTTGATCGCGCTCGGACTCTTGTGGGGATCCCAGAGTGTGATCGCGCTCTTGCTCGGGCCCGTAAGGTTGATCGCGCTCGGACTCTTGCGCGGATTCCAGTGCGTGATCGTGCAATTGCTTGGGACCGCGTGCCCACAATCTCTTTACGTGTATACATATAAGTTACACTTATGAACATAATTGGTCCAGTACTATTATTATTATTATCATATGATTACATATAATATATTATAAGAGACCAAGTTGGAGGCCAGCGTGGTTGGTGTGATGGGCGATTCATCACCTCTCGAAGGTTGACAGGCTTCAAGTTGGAATCCACCCCCTGTGCTGTACCAGACCGGTCGATAATTTGTCTCTTTTGACACCCCTTACGGGAAGCGCCGCTTGCAAATTTTATTTTTCATATGTAACCATGCTCATAAATACGTGATCATATAGTAAATAGACAAATGCTTATATCTCTATTATATGAATTTATTTATGTATCTACTTGTGGTATATCAATAACTTCATATCATATTCATATAACATGTGTCATTATTACATACTACCTTACTTGATAGTTGTTATTTGAGAGGTTAGCGGTTGGAGATAGGATAATAATCTTCTTCTCTTCGGAGAGGCCTCTCTATACCGTGGGTTCGCTGCCCTGCGTATAATCTACTTGATATATGCTTGCCACGGGTAGAGTGGTAGCCACATCCGAAAATACTTCTCGGAGAGAGTGAGGGTAAGTGTTCATAGTATGTTTTGAGTTTGTGTTTCTAAGTTTCACAAAATAGTAATAGGGGTTAGGACCTGCAGTAACTTTTACTAATTTACTTTGCTCCAGGGGGAGTGTTAGAACTAATAATCAATATTAATAGTTACAAGGGCCGGCCGTATAAGACTAACGGTGTCGGTATTAATATTTCATTAAAACAGTGTTTGCGTAAAAAAGAAGAAGAAGAAGAAGAAGAAGAAGAAGGAGGAGGAGGAGGAGGAGGAGGAGGAGGAGAAGAAGAAGAAGAAGAAGAAGAAGAAGAAGAAGAAGAAGAAGAAGAAGAAGAAGAAGAAGAAGAAGAAGAAGCTTCCCACTCAGGTTCTACGAGTGGAAAGTATTTTATTAAAACACTGTTTGCGTAAAGAAGAAGAAGAAGAAGAAGAAGAAGAAGAAGAAGAAGAAGAAGAAGAAGAAGAAGAAGAAGAAGGAGGAGGAGGAGGTGTAATGCCCCCAACGATAGCTCGTAAAAAGTCGGTAATACAACCAAACACAGTCCTCAAAAGATGAGAATGATGTCTCGTTATATTAGCTCAGTGAAGCCAAAAAGGAAAACGGCAACAGACCAGGAATAAAATGGCATCAGGTCCAATCCGGACAAATAATACTGAAAAACAAGCTGGTGCACCTGTCACCAGGAAAAGGTACTTTTTACCAGCTATCCGGGGGGTGATGCCTACAGTACCCCCTCCCGATTATGACGAAAATAGCATTTTCGTCATACACCTTCTGATTTCTTTCTGCAAATAGTATGCGCTATGGAGTCATGCCACACAGCGCATCGACCCACGGATAGACGCTAAAAGACGATAAATATATCCTCATACGGCACGTCAAAGCGGATTCTCCAGCCATTCTTGTAGATTTTTGAACTCCTTCCCCTCAATCTATTTTTTTTTCGGCAGTATGTCAAGAACAAACGTACTATTAATAAAAAAATGCAAGCAACGTGGTGCTGTAGTACGATTCCCCCTTTGATCTCCTTCTTCTTATCATTATCATTATTATTATTATTATTATTATTATTATTATTATTATTATTATTATTATTATTATTAGGGAGTACATAGGCCATCGGTCCTTTCCATGGGCTGATTGGTATAAAGCTCCTAGAGTAATGTTCTATGCCGTCACTTCCTTTATTCCACCGATTGGTGTGGAGACTTTCCTTATGGAATGGAGGACTGGATGCACATGGCCTTTTGGCTCAGCAATTGGCAGGAGATACACTATTATTATTATTATTATTATTATTATTATTATTATTATTATTATTATTATTATTATTATTATTATTATTATTATTATTATTATTATTATTATTATTATTATTATCATTATTATTATTATTATTATTCAAGTTCTACCATCTGGGCCCTGTCGCCAGTTCGATTCCCGTCGGTGCCACCAGTATTTTCATTGAACATACCGATCCGTCTGGACCAGTATTTTCATTGAACATACCGGCCCGTCTGGAAGTGTTGGAACTGCCCTTGCGGGGGTGTCATTAGAGCTTATCGTCAATTCTTCGTACTCCCCTCACGGGTGAGACGATGGAGGCGCATGTGCAGAAATGCATCAGCCATTGACAGAGAAGCACTATTATTATTATTATTATTATTATTATTATTATTATTATTATTATTATTATTATTATTATTATTATTATTATTCACAGGGAGATCGTAAGTACATTGTCTTTTTTAATGACATACCCTTGTATAAGGCGGATATCCTATGATATAGTATTAGGGGGCCAGTCCTAATAGCTATATCTGAAGTCGAGGTGTATGTACCCGACCCTGCGATATACCGACACAAGTGGAGATTGACTGTGCTCAGGTACGACAGTATATAATCTATCGTAAAAAATAATTTAATGAAAGTTTCAGAGAACATTTCATTTTCGAGAACATCATCCCAGGACTGGGAAAGGGTCATACCCGGGAACACCATCGCTCAATACACTAGCGATCCCCGTAATACTATACGGTGTAGTATCATCGTCGATCGACCTTTCACACTCGTATGTTGCGATCGAATGCCAAGTTATATCACTGAGTCTTTTTAATATTCATATTGATAACTGATGATGCATGATCAAATCATGATACGCCGTGGGCAATCAACAAGTTTGTTTGAGACGCATAAAGAAAAATAGTTTCCTTTCGTCGTCTGGCGCGGATTTCTTTACCTGGTGGAGGACCACCAACAAAAGTCAGATCAAACTTTGACTGTTCGAGAATGTCCCAGATCTCATTAGGGATTCCGCCCAACGATAATTCAAAAGGGATATCAAGCACTCCTCTTGGCAGTGTCTGAATGGTCCACGCAGTGTAATCCTTGTCTCTGGGAGTAATTGTATCATCCCATGTCTCGAGACTTTTTGCGTCTTTATATACTGGCAGATAATGTCTTGCCTTTGGATCCTCAACCGGGTCCATACTTCTCCAAAACTGGAGTATCGGTTGTACTATCTTTGCGGCTGATGATATTTTGAGTGTCCGTGTGACACGCATCTGTCGTGGGACCGCCACGACCCGCATCAAGTATAAGTCTGAGAGAGTGTCATCAGCGACATGTTGTTCCGCTGGTCTCATCAGATAGAAATCATCTTTCACCCATGCGATGGTTGCTATCGCATCGCCTTCCTTCCATCGCTCATGGACAATCTCAACATTGCCCGCGTTTGGGTCAGTGTCCGTCCCCTCCCCCTCCTGGTGGACGTCCTTTGATCCCATCGACCTCATCGCCTTCCTCGGTTGGTCGTTGATAAGATCATTTCGCGCTCTCCTTAGCTGCGCCTCTGTGATCTTCTCCTTCTTTCCGCTATGCTCTCGCGGAGACTTGGACTGAGTCCCCATCGCGCTTATGCGGTCAGTCTTCTCCTTACTGTCCATCTCACTCTCCTCCTTCTCAGCTATCGGTGCCCGATAAGCATCGTCTTGGTCTATGCCAGCCTCCTTGTGGATGGGCGGCACCTCTTTGAAATCATCTTTCATCCGTTTTAACGCCTCCTCAACGGATTCATCTTCCAGTAAGAAGGGATCATACTTAATCAGCCTTCTTACATTCACAATTTGCACCTTCCCTCTACCCCTGATCTTGTAGTTCAGAGGTCCCGTCTGTTCCATAATCTGATAAGGTCCTTTCCAGTGAGTGAACAGCTTAGAGCTGACTCCTTTCGGGACCTGAGGATGATACAACAGTACAATATCCCCGACCTGGAATTTGATCTGATCCAAGTGCGCTTGTCGCACCCCTTCAGCGTCAGTCTTTCGGCGCTCCGCCTCTCTATGCGCCCTGACTATTTGTTCCGCCTCCATCTTCACTCTAAGTCTCATCCCAAACAACTCATCCGCATCCGCCCAAGTGTCTTTTGGCTGAAGGAGCGAAGTCGGGATATCAGGGCTCACGCCCATATACTAACTGATATGGCGAGATTGAGCTCTTCGAGCCTCCTAACGCCGTAGAGGGTAGACAGTTCATTGCAAACGCAAATGATGGTGCTGCCTCGACCCATGCTCTTTGATTCTCCTTCTTCGAGCAATACATCTTTAGCGAGGCTTTGAGGGGTCTGTGTACCCGCTCGATTTTCCCATTTGCTCGCGGGTTATAGGCAGTAACATATTGCCATTTCATCCCGTAATACTTAGATAGTTTGTCGATGACCTCGTTATTAAAGTCCGAGCCTCGATCAGAACATATCTTTCTTGGTACTCCGATCTGTGAGATGATCCTATCGATCAGCGCCTCGGCCGTCGTCTTGCCGGTAACGTCTTTGACAGGGATGATCCACACATAGTTGGTGGCTCTGTCAATAGCCGTAAGGAGGTATTTGTAACCATCCTTCGATTCTGGGAAAGGTCCCACATGATCAATGTGTATAAACTCAAACATCCCCGCATGAAGAGGAAATTTGCCAATCAGGCCGAAATTTGCCTTCAGTGGTGTTTTGTTTATCTTGCACGGGATGCATGCATCCACCGCCTGATCTATCTCCTCCTTCATCTTCTTCCACCAGAATCGCCTCGCTACGAACATGTGAGTTCGTTGTCGACCCGGATGCGCCAAAAGTGGGCAATTGTGGGCTGCGACAAATATAAATCGTCTCAGACTCTCCGGTACCCAAAGGGTCCATTTGTCAGGCTGTGACGCATAGCGACCGTGAAGGCCCTTGTACCACAGTAGACCATCTCTCCATCCCATCTCCTTCATCTGATCTTTGATCGCTTTCGTCATCTTCAGCTCATCCGGGTTCTGATATAACTGTATCAGTTCTTTAAACTCCGGATCTTGAGCCTGTTGTTGCCTCCATGCGGTAGGCGAGGCTATATGGATAGTACCATCTTCTAGCCGTACCCCGATTCTTTCCGGGTCATCGTCTAGGTCACTTCTCCGCTCTTGAGGAGGCTCCGCATAAACTTCCTGCGTCTCCTCTTCCTCTCTTATGTTCGCCTTCGCATTCTCATACACCTCATAGGACCAATCAGCGTCCTCCTGGATATGTAGCTCACAACATATCCTGTGATCCGGGCCTTGTGGACTGTACCGTAGACCTGTGCGGTCATATCGGACTCCACTCGCCATCTCCATCGCCTCAATGTGGCTGACCTCATACACCTTGTCAGTGGACAAGTCTTCCATCTCCACCGTGGACACCAACGCCGATACTTCTGAGTTAAACTCTAGCCTAGAGAGGCTATCAGCGACCACATTTCGCTTTCCCGGTAGATGGACCATTGTAAAATCGAAACAAGACAAGAACGCTTGCCACCGCGCCAGCCGTCCCGTCTGTTCATGATTCATCAACCATAACAGGTTATGATGATCAGTTCTGACAGTAAATTGAGGTCCTCCCCACAAATACTCTCTGAGCCTTTTGAGGGCCCACACCACCGCTAACGCCTCTCTTTGCCTTGTGCAATAGTTTCTCTCCGCCGCACACAACTTCCTACTAATAAACATGATTGGGCGTAATTTCTTCTCCTCATCCTCTTGTTGTAATACAGCCCCAATCGCAAACTTAGATGCGTCTGTATCGACTACGAAACAAGCGTCTGTATCGACTACGAATTGTTTCGTAAACTCGGGCATCGTTAACACCAGTCCTCCGTCTTTCGGGTCTTTATAAATAAGATCTTTGAGCGCATGAAACGCTTGCAAAGCCTCTTCGTCCCACTTCTCAAAGTCTCCAAAATCTATCATTTTCTCCAACTTAGCCCGTGTTGCACCCCAATCGGGTATAAACTGGTTATAGTATTGCGCCATCGCAAGGAATGAGTGCAATTCAGTGCGGCTCTTTGGTATCGGTCGATTCATAATCTCCTCCCTCTTCTCTTTGGATATCGAGACTCGATTATGGGAGACCTCGTACCCTAAGTATGTCACACTCGTCTTGGCAAGTTGACACTTCTTTAGATTGCACTTCAGGCCAAAAGCTCCGATGCGCCTGAATATATCGGACAAATGATCGATATGCTCCTCCATTGTGTTAGAGTATACGATAATGTCATCGATATAGCAAAATGCATATTCTCCCGCCTTCTGTCCCCGCCTTCTCATAAAGCCTCCGTCAGACAAATCATCGTACTGACTGCTCAACATCTTCTGCATCGCCTTCTGGAAAAGTCCTGGGGCTTGCTTGAGGCCCATCGGTAGCACTTTCCATTGGTATATTTCCATACCCACCACAAACGCCGTCAGCCATCTGGACTTTTCCTCCAGTGGTATCTGCCAGAAGCCATTCTTAAGGTCAATGAACGAATAGAATTTTGCATTCCGCAGTACTCTCCTTCCTTCTTCTAATGTCGGGAGAGGATTTCTCTCTTCCTCCAGCACCTTGTTAACACGAGCATAGTTAACTGTCAGGCGCCATTCTCCTCCTGGCTTCGGCACTATTCTCGGTTGTGAGACTATTGGAGATGTTGATCTCTCAATAAAGTCCTCATTGAGCAGCTGTCTTGCTAGCTCCTCCGCTATCTTCGCCTCATGTATACTCAAATTCGCCCTTCGTGGTGCCGGTGACGGCTCCGCACCCGGTATTTTGTAATAACCGCAGTGAAATCTTCAGGCTTGACACCACCTGCATGTGGAGGGTCAAAAATTTCCTTGTTCGGCTCTAATTTGGCTTTTAAAAGCTCCTTCTCCTTCTCCGTGCCTACTCCTTCTTCCAATATTTTCCGCGCCGCCGCTTGAAAATCTTCATCAGACATCTGCTTATGTTGCTTGAGGGGTTCTCTGTCCTCCTCCAAGCCTAAGTCCTCTTCCGAGACATCATCTAGGCCCGTCTTTTTATACGTGACCGTGTCCGGCTCATCATCTTTACCGAGCTCCACCAGCATGTCAATGAGTCTCGCGTATTGCAAAGGAGCATTACGGGTGTAAAAACCATCAAGGCACGTGAATGCTTGCGGTATCAATTTCAACTTGTCGAGGTCTCTGAGCTTCCGCTTGTATGCACTGCTCTGCTCACGAGTTCCCATACGACAAACCACCACTAGCTTTGCTTGCGAGAGGGTACCGGTATAGGATGATCAATAAGCCGGTCCCTTATTTCCTGCGCCCATATCGCCTTCTCATTATATGGCAGGATAATAGTATACGGCTTATTATTTTCGAATAAAGTCCGTAAGCATTTCTTCACTTCAGTTAGTGAACGCGGCCACGTGGGCTCGTCACCCCAGAAATCAGTAATAAAACTTTTAATAGTTTCTGGTGGAGTATCCGGGATTCGCCCCGTTCTCCTTGGTACAAACGCCTCCCTTTTTTCTTCTCCTACTTTCGCATGGAAACAGTATCCGTTAGTAATATGGACATCTGTTCCTACTCCTTCCGCGAATCTCGCCAACGACGGGCTT
>WBZZ01004590.1:20000-22500 GCA_019918135.1 Paulinella micropora
ATTAACTGCTACTGATATTCGTCCGCAAAACATCATGAGTCATGAGTCGTAAAGTTTTCGCAAAATGTTACCGAGTTAAATTGGAAAATTTAAATTTTGGTCACAAAAATGAAAAACTGTCACAAAAACTTCTTGACGAACTAGGTTTTTTTTTTGTCTCAAGTTGAATGTCAACAGCAATATCTGCGGGCTACACTGTGCGGACTGCCATCTAAATCATATCCGTTCTGTTACAGTTACTTTTTATTTCAACTTTAGACTCAGTGCCTACGCAAATACTTCAAGGGCCGAACGTGACTAACAAGACTCCGAACTGAATACTTTCCATATTCTATGCGGACTTGATTAAATGACTCGTGACATTGCTCAAGTTCCTCTCAGCGAATATTACAATAGTACTTGCCACCGTCACAGTGACTTTCAAAAACTTGCTTAATCAGTCAGGCTGAGTCTGCACTACCGTGACCGTGACGTTTCGACTTCACAAACTGCCATGATCATGATAAGTAGGACGGTTTTCCGATGATTTCGTTCAGCCTCAAATGACTTCAAACGATCAAGTCAAAGTTCTTTTCAAGTTAGAAAAGATTAACTATTGCCGCGGCTTTTCCCCACTCTATTACCTTTTCCCCTGATTTCCAGTGAAACACGCACTGGCACGTTGCGGTAAATTTGTGGACAAGGAAGCTAGAGTGACGGACAACTGTGGAAAACTTTTTCCAAATGCAAATTTCGGACACGGGCTTGAAATTATAAATTAGACTTGCCAGTGACTGAGCCATACTTCAAGTGTTTTAGGACAGCTGTTTCAAGTTACGCGAGCTCACCAACTCACAATCTACGTTCAGTCACGGTCACGGTCGTGACCGTACCATGCTTGCATTCCAAGTCTGCAAACAAGTAGAAATCTACGTAAATAAACGAAGTGACCGCTCTGTTATTTATTGGTATTTCACCTGCTCTCAGGAGTCAGGACATAGAGACTTTTAATAAGAACGTTGTGTATTTATCCCTTGGGGTTGTATCCAAACTCATAAAATGAAAGATTTAATGTTAATTTTACTACATAAAATTTTGAATATTATTATTTTTTTTGGAACTTGAAAGTGGCAAGTATTTGATGCCGGCATCCAGTAGGAGGCACATAGACTATATATATATATATATGTATATATATATATGTATATATATATAATATATATGTATATATATATATTATTAATATATATATATATGTAATATATATATTAATATATATATATATGTATATATAATATATATATATACATACATATATATATATATATATATATATATATATATATATATATACGGCCTGACAGTGCTGTCAGCATGGTCAGAGTCAAGTCAACAATATCACTAATTAAATTTCATAGATATGTTAATATCATATCATGATACACGGTGGAGTCTGGAAAAGCATTGCCTCGGCTTGGAGGGTCTAACTGACTAGAGCGAGGAGTGAGCGGGTTGACTCCGCGGAGACGTTCCCTTGCACATCTCATCATGCACAACGCCCTATCACAAGACCAACACAGATATACACATCATACCTTGAAACTAGAAGGCTCACGGAATTTTGCAACAGCGATGCATGGATGGAAGGATGGAAGGAAGGAAGGAAGGAAGGAAGGAAGGAAAGAAGGAAAGAAGGAAGGAAGGAAGGAAGGAAGGAAGGAAGGAAGGAAGGAAGGAAAGAAGGAAGGAAGGAAGGAAGGAAGGAAGGAAGGAAGAACGTAGCCATTGAGAAACTTGCGAAATAAGTTGCGCACTTGATCGGCAAGCACAAACCTTGTGCAAGGACTCGGAAGCAAGCAGAACGATGGAGCATGCAAACAAAAAATATGCAGTCTCAGAACGTCAGACAAAGACAGGGCTGATGGGATTGAAATTATTTTTACCGATTATCGCGGAAATGTCCCCATTGCTGCATTTGAGACCAGCCTGGCACATTATGGACCCAAAACACACGCCTCCCTTGGGTACAGTGAGCCCGCAGAATCTACTGTCAGAGAAACCCCGGAACAGATAAGCGATTGCTTCCTGGTCACAACAGGTGGGCGGCTTAGATTGCTGGCAATCTCCGAAGGTGCAATCTTGCCCGCACGCTCCGGTCTGAACACAAAGGAGAGAGAGAGAGAGAGAGAGAGAGAGAGAGAGAGAGAGAGAGAAAGAGAGAGAGAGAGAGAGAGAGAACAGAGAAAGAGAAAGAGAGAAAGAGAGAAAAAGAGAAAGAGAGAGAGGGATAGAGAGAGAGAGAGAGACAGAGAGAGAGAGGACCATGATAAGAAAAGACGATCCAAGTTTCAAAATGTACGTTTTCTCTTGCACTTTCTCTTGTTGCTTTCTTTCTCTCTCTCCCACTTTCATTTATGTATGTCGCATGTGTTTTGTGTGGCACGTGTCAGGTGATGGCAGGTGATGGTGGTGTGTACGTGTCAGGCGATGGCATGTGTTGCACGTATGTTCTGTGTTCCTG
>WBZZ01004590.1:30000-42500 GCA_019918135.1 Paulinella micropora
TAAGAATCGTTTTCGTCATGCATTCTTCTGAAGTCTTCAGCCAAGTGTGGTTTGTATGTTTCCCATAGGTCTCGAGTGTTACTGGGTGTGCATTCAAGTAAAATTATTGCAAATAATTGCCTCATTTGCTTTGGCATTTGGTATGTGGTAGCTCCTTGCATGGTTTCGCCCCAAATATTGTCACTTTCAACGTAGCCTTTCTGTATTGCAGCATTTTGGAAAGTTGCAGTTACCGTACCATTAGGAAGGCGCTTAATGTCTTCAAAGCTTGTATGTCTGAGTTCTTGTTGTTGGCTAAGAATTACACGTAAGAGAAAGCGCTCTCTGTCTTTAGGGATACATGGTGTAGCCTTCCTATAGTAAAAATACGATGTCTCTTTTTCCATGATTTCTGACACCACGTCCACTGTTGTGGGAAATCTTGGTATCGCACAAATTTTTTTGTGATTTGGTCGTCATATGTATGTTGTTCGATACTTGTAAGTTGCGAATAAGTTCGGCTCTTGGGTTTGTGTACTGGAGGTAACCCTCACATCGTGGGCCGTATGAACGTTCCCAAATCAGGGTTTGAGTGTACACCCCAAAGATAGCATCGAGTAATTCGAAGTGGGTGTGTGTGTCCCCAAACTTGATATGCTGTATCTTCTTTCTCTTTTCTGGATCAGAGACCAGTTTGCAGAGGAGCTGTGCTGTGTTTGATAATACGATATAGACATCCTTTTTAGCAAGACTTTTCTCTCTTCTTTGATCCTGAGGGATCCACACATAGGTATCCTTCTCTCCCCCCATCTTGTTATCAAACTCTTCTTTAGTGAGGTCATAGTGGTCTTGCACCCACTGTTGTTCCTCCACTGTGATCTCCTCTCCATCACTATGAATCAAGTCAATCATTTTTCGTCCTCCTCCTCCCGTGTAGGCAGGTGGTAAGGGATTACCATATGCTCCTCCTCCTCCCGTCTCTTCTTGTTCAAATCCTCCTTCATCTTCGTCTCCTCCATATCTTCCTTCATCATCCCAGCCCTCTTCTACTCCTCCTCCTACTCATTCATCTCCTCCTCCTCCTCGACTCTTCCTAGTCCTTCATCTCCTCCTCCTCCTCCTTCATTCAATCCTCTTCCTCCTCCTCCTGCTTCTTCTTCTTCTCTTCTTTGTTCTGCCTCCGAGAATTCACTCACTTCGGCGGTCTCTGTCGACATGATGTCGTAGTAGTAATTAACAGGAGGAGAGTGTCAGCTCCTATGTTTGGTTTTTGTTCGTTTGTGTTCTGTTCCTCCTTCAATCGATTGACTAGTGAAGAGAGAAACTAATAGAGAGGGTAGAGTGAGATTCCTTGTCCTCTATGAAACACTGTTTGTATATTTGTTTTTGTTTGAGAAAAATAGTCTTTGAGACTTTCTCCGATTTCCTGTTCTCCTTACTCAGATTACTTTCTCCTCCTTCTTTTCTATATTGTATCTAGTATGAGGCACTTGGACCTACACACAGATAGTAATAGAGAAGCTAGAAAAGCTCTCCTTGAGAAGTCGACAGTCGGTCGGATAGGTTCTCAGACTTACCTTTAGAAAACGATCAGAGAGTTGCAAAAATACTCTGACGTATGTGTGAGATAATGCAGATAAATGCACAAACTAGAAGGGTAGAGTGTTGTGCTCCTGTCCCTATGCTTGTTTGTGTTTTGTGTGTGTCCCTTCACTCTTCTGTCCACCTCCTTCTTCTTGGTCTCTGTGTGAGCAAGAACGACAGAGAGTTTGTATCTAATGTCTCCTTGTGAGCACACAAATATGGATTGGGCTAGAGGGTACGAGACACCTGCTTGAGACCAATCAAATTATTTGTTTTGTGAAAGAGTTATGAGGCCCGGAGCTGTGTTGGAGTATTTGTTTTCGTCTGACGTCCCCGTGTGAGACAGGTCAGTGAAAATTCACTCTGTTGCCTGTGTGGCAAAGCAGACTCTGAAAGAAATCACCCTAGTGATGTGGACTCCAAATGTAATGCCCCCAACGATAGCTCGTAAAAAGTCGGTAATACAACCAAACACGGTCCTCAAAAGATGAGAATGATGTCTCGTTATATTAGCGCAGTGAAGCCAAAAAGGAAAACGGCGGCAACAGACCAGAAATAAAATTGCATCAGGTCCAATCAGGACAAATAATACTGAAAAACAATGTAGGCATCACCCCCCGGATAGCCGGTAAAAAGTACACTTTTTCTGGTGTCAGGTGCACCTAGTTTTTTCCCATTATTTTCAATATCGTTTGGCCGGATTTGACCTAATGCCATTTTAACCTTGGTCTGTTGCCGTCTTCTTTTCTGCTTCACTGAGCTAATATAACGAGACATCATTCTCTTTTGGGGATTTGTGTCTGGTTGTATTACCGACTTTTTATTGAGCTATCTTCGGGGATTGTAACATTGGAGTCACCAGCACAAGGCTGATTTCTTTTCTGGCTTATTTTTGGAACAGCAGAAAGAAAAATTGGACAGACCTATCTCTTCTAAGTAGGTGTTCCAAAAAACAAATACTCCAGCACATCCCCACACAGCTCTTTTTGCAAAACTAGACGTCTAGGCGTTTGTGAGTAGGTGTCTCAGTACCCTCTCCACAGCCTGTATCTGTGTCCTCACAAGGAGGCCAGACACCAGACCTCGTAGCTGTTCTTTTGTTCTCTCTTGAGACAGAGACAGAGTAGGCCAACAGACGTACAAACAAACACTCACAGTTACAAACAAACTTGAAGGACACGAGCGTAGTACTCTACCTTTCAAGTCTGTGCACTTTGTTGCCTCTCAAACCACACACATCAGAGTATTTTTGCAAATCTCTGACTGTCTTTCGACAATAGGTCTGAACAAGTGTCAGACGACAAGTCAACTTCTCAAGGAGTGCTTCTCTAGCCTCTTTGACATTATCTGTACATAGGTCCTCGTACCTCATAACAGATACAATAACAAAAAGATAAAAAGAAAAGAGGAGTGGAGAAGGAGATCAAATTTTCAGAGAAAGTCGTACAGATTACTTCTTTCTCACAAAAAAAAACACATAAGACATAGAGGTGAGACGCTCTCTCTCTCTATACTGTCTTTTCGTTTTTTCTCTCTATTCGTTCCTCATAGACGAACAGAGCAATTACGGGGTAGAAACAACTCTGTCTCATCCGTATTCCTTCAGCGTCCATGTCTACTAGGTCTGAAGACTGGCAGGAAGGAGGGGGGGAGAGTGAGCGAACCCCAGGAAACGAAGAGGAGTTCGTTGACACTCATGCAGAAGGAGGAGATCTGGCACCTTCCTTTGACACAGGAGGAGCAGAGAATCATTTTTTTACTGCGCCTTCCTTTGACACAGGAGGAGCAGAGGAAGTCGAGGAGGAGGAGAAGGGAGGAGAGGAAGCGAAGTTTGTGGCCGAATATGGCAAACTAAGTAAGAAGGAGTTTGAGGAGAAGAAAGGGAAGGATGATGCCTATAAATGGCTATACACTCCCCAAGAAATGCGATGGGGACAACCCTTGAAGAAGGAGGACATCTGTTACCCTCTCCCAAGGCAAGCTCTGCCTCTGGCAGAATTCCTCAGAGACGACGGTGCACAGTTACAGGTGCAACACGTCTCATTTGGGGACAATATGTCTTTACTGGAGCTACTCGACCTCTCATGGACAGTGTTTGAGTGTGCTATAATCTTTGAGTACCAGACTGGAAAGACTGTGCTGCCATGGAACACAAGAGCACTGGCTAGGTTGCTCGATCCTGGTCAGGACATTGATTCAATAAAGAGAGTGGAAAAGGAGTTTAAGTTCAGGAATCCAAAAGGACAGATCAATGTCATGGACGTGTCTCTGAAACTTATGGAGGCCAAGTTAGTGGACCTGGGTAAACTCCAACACACCCAGTTTGGAAGGGACCTTCACCCGGCCCTGAGGGAAATAGAAGGCGAAGCTGGAGGGGTGACGAGGATGAAGAAGCTGCATGCGGCCTTGGTGAAGGATGACGCATGGAAGAGGTGGGTCTTCACGAAGGATCATACGATCTTGGAGGGGACGGCCGCACCACCCCCCACCAATAAAGCGGGAGAGAAGGAGTTGGCGGAGAAGGCCTTGTTCCTTCGGAAGGCAGCTGAGATCCTGTCTTTTTTTCATCATGCCCAAGAGCTGTATATCAAAGAGCTAGCGGCTGAGAAAGAAAAGAAGGAGATGGAGGCAAAGATTGCATTAGCCAAGGCGGCGGGAACAAAGGGACCGAAATATTCCTCTGGATCTTATATGGCTCCCTTGGGCCGCTCCGCCCCGTCAGCCCACACAGCCCCTTCGGCCCCTGCGACTAGCTCAGCGCCTACCACTGTCATTGTCAACAGTAATGACAAAAAGGACAGACAGGCTATCATACAGGCCTTCCAAAAATATACAAAGTCCGATGTCACTGCTCTGACGCTGTATGCAGAGACAGCGAGTCAGAAGGACACGGATGCGAACCTTCGAGACAAGCTCAGAAGAATTGATGCTTGTATGAAGCAGCACCCCACGGACGAAACACAGGAGTATGAGGCGTTGTACACCTTGTTGGACCCATCAATCATCACACAAGGGTTTGATGTTGGGGAGTACAAGGCGATGAGAGCGGTAGAGGTGGCGGCTAGGAGAGCAGCCTCAGACCTGCAATGCACGGTGCCAGTTGCCGTCCTCTTGCAATACTTTAAAACTCATGGGTATCAGCACCTGTGCACTGGTACTTTGATTGGGTTTGAGATTTTTCAAGAGGTGAACGAAGGGCTGGGCATTGGCACGAGGTTGGCAGCGATCCTCACTGAGGTCAGCGCCAAGTACGGGCTCTTTTATAGCCGGAAGTCTATCATTTTGTACTTCCTGAGTGCTTTGTGTACACGACACCCGAGCAAGCTCGCAAGGATCATACAGTCCTGTCCGACCTTCACGGCGGTGAAGACGGCGGATTTTTTAGAAACGAATATATACGAGAGGACTGTAGCGGCTACTCCGCCGGGCGACCTGTTCAAGGAGGTGCTCGACGCGTGTTCCGAATTGGACACGGCCACCGAGTCATTCTCCAGTGCCGCGACACAGGGGGTTGGAGGTGCTCAAGCAGCACATGCAACTCGAACGGCAGGTCTCAAGAGGGGGAGAGATGAGCCGACGCCGTGCTACCGCTATTTTTCATACATGGCGTGTAAGCATGAGGCACAGAAAGGAGTAGGCAATGGCCTCTTCAGCCACGACTCTCTTGATGATAGGCAGCGAAATCTTTTCCTTAGAGAGCTCGAAGGCATGAAAAAGACCATGTACGCCATGTACAAGAAGGAGTTGGAGGAGGGGAGGTGGAATGCGAATATGGTCTCGGATGCGGAGTTCCGGGAGGCAATCATTTACTTCCTTGACAGAATGAAAAGAAGGGAGAAGAGAGAGACATCGGGCCGATCAAAGGCGCCGACTAGAGGAGGAGGAGAGACGAGAGGATCGTCACGAGGGTCCCGAGGGACACCAAGAGGGGCGGCACCACGAGGACGAGGCTTTCGTGGAAGGGGAGGACGGACCCCAGCGCGCCCTCCCAGAGGACACGGATACTGGAATTATAGCACCAGTTCCAGCTCCAACTACCCCCAGCAAGCTTATACCGCTACGGAGGGGGGACGTCAAGACGAAGACACCGGCTCAGGTGAGCGTGTTGTCGTCGTAGACTGACGGGAGGAGAAGAGAGAGGAAAAGAAGAGAGAGAAGGAGATAAAAACTGTTCTTTTTAATCCGACAGTCACAGTTATGTCTACTGTTGATGAACAGGATACGAACGGTTCCGTTCCTCCCAGACGTGAAGGTGAAGGCACACAGCCTCACAAGCCTCAAGGTAAGCACTTGCTAGTTCATCCTTCGAGAGCTAATATGATAAATGATGCGAATAGGAAGGCGAAGAAGGCGATGGAGGAGAGGAAGCCGAAACCAAAGGCTAGGTCTCCTCCTACGAAGAAGCAGCGGACCGTACCCCCGCCAAAGGACTCAATAGTCTCTGCTATAGACACGAGTACACTCGGTGTACCAGACTCTGTCCAAAAGACACTCGAGATACCGGAAGCCCCGGAGACGCAAGAAGTTAAGTTGGCGGAAAAGGGGGGAGAACGAGAAGAGGACAAGGAACTTGAGCTTAGACTCAAAACCCTAGAACGAAAAATTCATGTGCTAGCGGCTAGTTTACATAGACCAGACGCGCTATGCTACACTGACCTCTTTTGTGAAACTTTACAAACCACATTAAAAGTTGGTAATGATAGGATGGCGAATATTAATATTGTCGGCCAGAAGTTTTTGAATAGTCACCGGACATGGGTGGACAAAAACATTAGAAAAACAAAGGGGACCCTAAAAGGGGTAGGCAGCCGTACGGAAATTACGGGCATCGTCACATTAATTTTCAAATTGAAATCCGGTCGAGTATATCGTGCGGACCTCTATGTTGTCCCCGATTACCACGGTTCAATCCTGCTGTCGTATGACCAATTGGCTACGATGGGGGCTGTGATCGATTGCGCCGCACGGCGGGTGATTTATGGAGTGAAGAATGGAGAGGAGGAGGATATTAATCCGATGACTGCTACTGACTCATACGAGGCTTTTGAGCTGAGTCTAGCAACGGAGAGGAAAAAGTTGGCCTTCGTACATGAGGCAACTGAAGCCTATGTACACCCCTATGTCACAGTGCCGGAGGAACTGACCTGGACCGACAATTGGGAGACGGAGATGCAGGCGTATACTGTTACGATTCCCGCATGGGACAGAAAGTCTATTGATGACTTAGTCGTAGCGCGTAATGAGGAGATAATTGTGTTGCGAAACAGTGCCCGTCGTTGGCCAGATTCGCAGAAGGTGGCGGGGCAGATGCCCATATTACCAATGGCTACTGTTACCATGCGAAGGTGTCAGATGAGAAGAGAGAGGCGTTTGTGCCAAGGAGGAAGGGGCGTATCCCCGATACTCCAGCGGATGACATTAAAACTTTTATCACGAACTTTTGGGGCGATGTGCCTACCTGGCCGCGCTCATTAACTGAAGTGAAAAAGTGTCTACGGACTCTATTTGAGAGTAACAAGCCGTATACTGTCATTCTGCCATACAATGAGAAGGCGATCTGGGCACAGGAGATAAGGGACCGGCTTATTGATCATCCTATACCTGTTCCTTCTCGCAAGCAACAGTTAGTGGTGGCTTGTCGACTCGGGTCTCGGGAGCAGAGCAGTGCATACAAGCAAAAGCTCAGAGCCCAGGACAAGTTGAAATTGATACCTCAAGCTTTCACATGCTTTGATGGTTTCTACACCCGTAAGGCTCCGATACAATACGCGAACCTTATTGATACGCTTGTCGGACTCGGTCATGATGATGGCCGGACACAGTCACGTATGAAAGAACGGGACTAGACGATTTGTCCGAGGAAGATTTGAGTTTGGAGGAGGACTTAGCGCCCCTCAAGGAGCATAAGAAGATGTCGGAGGAAGATTTCCAAGCGGCGGCGCGGAAAATTTTAGAAGAAGGAGTGGGTTCGGAGAGAGAGAAGGCGTTTCTCAAAGCTAAGATGGAGGCGTACAGAGAAATTTTCGACCCTCCTCGGGCAGGTGGTGTAAAGTCGGATGACTTCACTGCTGTCATTTACAAGATACCGGGTGCGGAGCCATCTCCGGCACCACGGAGGGCAAATTTGAGCATACATGAGGCAAAAATAGCGGAGAAGAATGTGAGACAGTTGCTCGATGATGACTTTATTGAGAGATCTACATCTCCAATTGTCTCTCAACCGAAAATCGTCCCTAAGCCAGGAGGAGAATGGCGCTTGACGATCAATTATGCCCGTGTGAATAAGGTGCTAGAGGAAGAGAGAAATCCTCTGCCGACCTTAGAAGAAGGCAGAAGGGTGCTGCGGAATGCTAAATTCTATTCGGTCATTGACCTTAAGAACGGCTTCTGGCAGATACCACTGGACGAGAAATCCAGATGGCTGACTGCATTCGTTGTGGGTATGGAAATATACCAGTGGAAGGTGCTTCCAATGGGACTCAAACAGGCCCCGGGGCTCTTTCAGAAGGCGATGCAGAAGATGTTGAGCGGTCAATATGACGACCAGTCGGAGGATGGTTTTATGAGAAGGAGAGGACAGAAGGCGGGAGAATATGCATTTTGTTACATCGATGACATCATCGTATACTCTAACACAATGGAAGAGCATATCGATCACTTGTCAGATGTCTTCAGGCGCATCGGAGCTTTTGGCCTGAAATGCAACCTAAAGAAATGTCAGCTTGCCAGGACAAGTGTGACGTATTTGGGTTACGAGATTTCTCATAATAGGGTCTCGATATCGCGCGAAAAGAGGGAGGAGATCATGAGTAGACAGTTGCCAAAGAATCGCACGGAGTTACACTCTTTTCTTGCGATGGCACAGTACTACAGCCAGTTCATACCCGATTGGGGTGCAACTCGGGCTAAGCTGGAGAAGATGATTGATTTTGGAGACTTTGAGAAGTGGGATGAGGAGGCTTTGCAGGCGTTTAATACGCTCAAAGATATCATTTATAAAGATCCCAAGGACGGCGGATTAGTACTTATGATGCCCGACTTTACGAAACCGTTCGTAGTCGACACGGATGCATCTAAGTTTGCGATTGGCGCGGTGCTGCAACAGGAAGATGAGGAGAAAAAGTTGCGCCCGATCATGTTTATTAGTAGAAAGCTGTGTGCGGCGGAGCGAAATTACTGCACGCGACAGAGGGAGGCGTTGGCAGTAGTATGGGCTCTCAAGAGGCTCAGAGAATACTTGTGGGGAGGACCTCTATTCACGGTTAGGACCGATCATCACAACCTTCTTTGGTTGATGAATCATGAACAAACCGGCCGTTTGGCGCGGTGGCAAGCTTTCTTGTCATGTTTCAATTTCACGATGGTCTACTTACCGGGAAAGCGAAACGTAGTCGCTGATAGCCTTTCCAGGCTAGAGTTTCAGTCGGAGGTGTCGGCTCTCGTATCATCAGTGGAGATGATGGACCTGTCCACGGACAAGGTATACGAGGTGAGCCACATAGAGGCGATGCAGATGGCAAGTGGCGTTCGTTATGACCGCACGGGTCTACGATATAGTCCTCAAGGCCCGGAGCATGGCATATGCTGTGAGGCGCATGTTCTCGAAGACGCTGAGTGGTCTTATGAGGCATACGAGAACGCGAAGGCGAATATAAAGAAGAGGAGGAGACGACTGAGGTCTGTACTGAACCTCCACAGGAAAATCGAAGCGAGCTTGATGAAGACCCGGAAAGGGTAGGAGTAAGGTTGGAGGACGGTACTATTCATATTGCCTCGCCTACCGCGTGGAGGCAGCAACAGGCGACGGATCCGGAGTTCAAGGAGCTCATAACGTTATACAAGAACCCTAATGAGCTTAAAAAGACTCCACAGATCAAATATCAGATGAAGGAGATGGCGTGGAGAGATGGGCTATTGTGGTACAAGGGCCAGCATGGCAAATTTGCATCACCGCCTGACAAATGGACTCTCTGGGTACCAGAGAAGTTGAGGCGCTTTATATATGTCGCAGCCCATAACTGCCCCTTACTGGCACATCCGGGTCGACAAAGAACTCATTGGTTCATAGCGAGGCGATTTTGGTGGAAAGGGATGAAGGAGGAGATAGACAGGGAAGTGGACGCATGCATCCCATGCAAAACCACAAAGACACCGCTGAAGGCGAACTTTGGCCTGATCGTTACATTCCCGTTACACGCCGGGATGTTTGAATTTTTACGCATCGATCATGTGGGACCTTTCCCCGAATCGGTAGAAGGGTACAGATACCTTCTTACCGCAATAGATCGAGCCACCAATTATGTCTGGGTTGTTCCTGTTAAGGACGCTACAGGGCAAGACAACTGCGGAGGCTCTGATCGATAGGATCGTCTCGCAGATCGGAGTGCCTAGAAAGATATGTTCTGATCGAGGTTCTGACTTTAATAATGAAGTCATCGACAGACTATCTAAGTACTACGGGATGAAATGGCAATATGTTACTGCCTATAACCCGAGAGCGAATGGCAAGATCGAGCGGGTACATAGACCTCTCAAAGCCTCGCTTAAGATGTACTGTATGAAGAAGGAGAATCAGAGAGCCTGGGTGGAGGCAGCACCTTCATTTGCCTTTGCAATGAACTGTCTACCCTCATCGGCATTAGGAGGAGCCAGGAGCTCAGTCTCGCCATATCAATTGGTTTACGGCCGAGAGCCTAATATCCCAACCTCACTTCTGCATCCAAAAGACACTTGGGCAGATGAGGATGAGTTGTTCGGGATGAGACTAAGAGCGAAGATGGAGGCGGAACAAATAGTTGCGGCGCACAGGGAGGCGGAGCGCAGAAAGACTGACGCACAAGGAGTGCGATAAGCGCACTTAGATCAAGTCCGTTTCCAGGTTGGGGATATTGTACTCTTGTACCATCCTCAAGTCCCTAAGGGGGTTAGCTCTAAGCTGTTTACCCACTGGAAAGGACCATACCAGGTCATGGAACAGATGGGACCTCTGAATTATAAGATCAGGGGTAGAGGGAAGGTGCAGATTGTGAATGTTCGAAGGCTGATCAAATATGACCCCTTCTTACTTGAGGATGAATCCGTTGAGGAGGCGTTGAAACGGATGAAGGAGGACTTCAAAGAGGTACCGCCTATACAGAAGGAGGATACCTTAGAGGAGGAGAATGCCTATCGGGCACCGGTCACGGAGAAGGAGGAGACCGAGAAGGAGAGTAAGGAAGACTCAAACCGCAAAAGCGCGGCGGGGACTCAGTCTAAAGCCCCCATAGTCCGCGGCGGTACGAAGGAGAAGTTCACGGAGGCGCAGAGGAGGAGAGCGCAAAACGATCTCATCTTCGACCAACCGAGGAAGGTGGCGAGATCGACGCGAGCGACGGATGTCCATGGAGGAGGAGGGGAGAAGGACACTAACCCGAACGCGGGTAATGTGGACATTCGACATGTGCGATGGAAGGAAGGAGAGGCGATTGCGGCCATCAAGTGGGTCCGAGACGCTTTTTATCTGTTGAGACCGGCAGAATCTCATGTTGCCGATGACACTCTCTCAGATCTTTATCCCATGCGAGCTGTGGCGGTCCCGCAGACTACACGGGCAGCACGGACATCGAAGAGATCCTTAGCAGCAAAAACGATACAACCGGTACTCCATTTTTGGAGAAGCATGGACCCTGTTGAGGATCCAAAAGCTAGACAATATTTACCGGTGTACAAAGACGCGAAAAATCTCGAGACATGGGATGATACTATTACCCTTCGAGACAAAGACCACACTGCGTGGACTATTCAGTCACTGCCTAGAGGAGTGCTTGACATTCCTTTTGACTTATCTTTGGGCGCCATCCCTAACAAAATATGGGACATTCTGGAGGAGTCGAAGTTTGACTTGACTTTTGTTGGCGGCCCGCCACCTGGCAAAGGGGTTTGCGCAAGGCGACGAAGGCAGTAAGTGACATTTTTTTCTTTTATCACGCGTCGGACATTGAAAGCTGCATGTGGATTAATCTCATAGTGCCCATGTCAGATCATGTCTGTTCCTGGTACGACCCTGCTTCAAGTATCCAGGGTGATGTTCTCAAAAAATGTTCTCATAGTAGACATATTAAATTTTTTTCTTTGGATATATTTAATATCGTCATACCAGCACGGTCCGTCTCTACTTGTGTCGGCATATCGCATGGTCGGGCTCACTCACCCCGGCTTTGGATATAGTTATAAGGACTGGCCCCCTAGTACTATGTTAAGGTAACCGATTGATTACAAGGGTATGTTATTAAAAGACAATGTATTTACTGATCGGAAGTGTTTTTGGAGAAGGAGAAACATTATAACGCTGCTTTTATTGCAATAGTAATACTATTTGTTCTTGACATACTGCCTCAGAATTAAGTTACGGGGGGGACAACAAGTGTGGAAGGAGGAGTTTTTATTTACAAAAACGAGGCTGGAGATTTATAGTTGACTCATGTCTGGCGTATGCGTTTTATATATCCACTGCACCGTCTATCCGTGGGTTAATGCACTTAGTTGCGACACCCAGTAGCGTTTGTGCAGAAAAGAAATCAGCAATTATATGACGAAAATATTGCATATTTCCGTCATAAAAACGGGAAGGTGTACTGTAGGCATCACCCCCCGGATAGCCGGTAAAAAGTACACTTTTTCTGGTGTCAGGTGCACCTAGTTTTTTCCCATTATTTTCAATATCGTTTGGCAGGATTTGACCTAATGCCATTTTAACCCAGTTGGTCTGTTGCAGTTTTCTTTTCGGCTTCACTGAGCTAATATAACGAGACATCATTCTCTTTTGGGGATTTGTGTCTGGTTGTATTACCGACTTTTATTGAGCTATCTTCGGGGATTGTAACAACAAGCTGGTGCACCTGTCACCAGGAAAAAATACTTTTTACCGGCTATCCGGGGGGTGATGCCTACACAACATA
>WBZZ01004591.1:0-42500 GCA_019918135.1 Paulinella micropora
TGTGTCTTTCTGTCTGTCTGTCTCTCTGTCTGTCTGTCTGTCTCTGTCGGTCTGTCTGTCTGTCTGTCTCTGTCTGTCCCTTACCTCCCCTTCTCACACAGACCGACTGACAAAGAGACTACAAAGAAGACCGCAGACAGACAGACAGACAGTCAGACAGACAGTCTGTGTCTCTCGGTTTGTCTGTCTGTCTGTCTGTCTGTCTCTGAGCTTCTCTGTCTGTCCCTCACCTCCCCTTCTCACACAGACCGACTGACAAAGAGACAGACAGACAGACAGGCAGACAGACAGACAGACAGACTAGAACGGCAGACACTGTTTTGTTGTGCGCCGCCCTCATGTCTGCACAGTCTCTGTCCTCTTGTGCACCATGTGACTGTTTCCCTCCAAGAAGGCAAAAACGCCATCCGCACAAGGGGTAATTTCCCGCATCATCCACACTTTGTCCAAATTTCAACGCATTTTTTCGATAGCCACCAGTTGAAATTTTCAACCGGTCGTTGAAGTCTCCTTCTTCGTCTTCTTCCTCTCCTCCTCCTCCTCCTCCTGTTTCCTCTTATTATCTTCGTATCCTCCATCATTCAATCCTCCTCCTCCTTCTTCTTGCATTTTTTCTTCTTGTTCCAGATATTCACTCACCTCAGCAGTCTCTGTTGACATCGTGTCGTATTAGTAAACAACAGTTGGACAGT
Organism: Paulinella micropora; assembly: GCA_019918135.1. Classification (NCBI taxonomy): domain Eukaryota; phylum Cercozoa; class Imbricatea; order Euglyphida; family Paulinellidae; genus Paulinella; species Paulinella micropora. The sequence goes on from WBZZ01004591.1 coordinate 693, forward strand.
GTCAGCTCCTATGTTATGTTTTCGTTCGTTAGAGTTCTGTTCCTCCTTCAGTCGATTGACTAGTGAAGAGAGAAACTAAGAGAGAGGTTAGAGTGGGATCCTCTTTCCTCTATATATCAGTGTTTGTACGTTTGTTTTTGTTTGAGAGAAGTATTCCTTGAGATTTTCTCAGATTTCTTGTCCTCCTTCCTCAAATTGCTTGCTCATTCTTCTTTTCTATATTGTATCTAGTATGATGCACCAGGACCTACACACAGATAGTAATAGAGAAGCTAGAGAAGCTCTCCTTGAGAAGTCGACAGTCGGTCAGATAGGTTCTCAGACCTACTTTTGAGAACGATCAGAGATTTGCAAAAATACTCTGACGTATGTGTGAGATAATGCAGATAAATACACAAACTAGAAGGGTAGAGTGTTGTGCTCCTGTCCCTATGTTTGTTTGTGTTTTGGGTTTGTTTCTTCATCTTCTGTCCACCTCCTTCTTCTTGGATCTCTGTTTGAGAACAGCAAGAAAGACAGAGAGTCTGTATCTGATGTCTCCTTGTGAGCACACAGATATTGATTGGGCTAGAGGGTACGAGACACCTACTTGAGGCCAATCAAAATATTTGTTTTGTAAAAGAGCTAAGATGATTATGTGTTGGAGTATTTGTTTTTTTTTTGTCTGACGTCCCCGTGTGAGACAGGTCAGCAAAATTCATTCTGGATGCCTGTATGGCAATGCAGAAAGAAATCACCCTAGTGATGTTGATTTCAAATGTAATGTCCCCAACGATAGCTCAGTAAAGAAAAGTCGGTAAGACAACCACATTCCTCAAGAATGAGAATGATGTCTCGTTGTATTAGCTCAGTGAAGCAGAAAAAGGAAAACTACAGCAGACCAGGAATAAATGGCATCAGGTCCAATCAGGATAAATAATATTGAAAAACAGGCTGGTGCACCTGTCACCAGGAAAAGTGTACTTTTTATCAGCTATCAGGGGGGTGATTCCTACATATGCATGATTAAAAATTCTGTGTTATTTGACCAAACTGCCAAACTCAAATAAGTAGTAGTGTTACTACGTGACAGTGACTCAATGATAGTACTGATATATTTACTAACCGTAAAATGATGATGATAATATAACGTGACAACTATTTGTAGTCACTGCGTAACGACTTGTAGTCTGAGAATGAGGAATACCTAACGTAGAAGGGACTCCGTACTCTCCTAGCCCGGATACTAAGTAACCGCCGGGCAGCCTCCAACCGAAACATAGAGAAATGCCATTATATACCGGGTGGGCCTGCATAGTAGTAGTAGTAGTAGTACTGAGTAGTAGTAGTTAGTAGTAGCAGTAGTAGTAGTAGTAGTAGTAGTAGTAGTAGTAGTAGTAGTATTGTTATTATTACAAATCATCTCCTACCAATACGCAGATTTTTGTCTGTTATAATCAAAAGATATTATTTAATGCAAGCAGGGGACTGTATTCAATTAACTTATGATTCAAAGCACTCTGATAATAACCTAATCTTCCTTCTGGTATTAATACTCAAAAGAGATGAAACCAGTATGGTGGGAAAATGTATGCCAGGAGACTGTCACTCTGATAATATATAACCTAATCCTTCTGGTAAAAGAGAAGAAATCAGTATGCTGGGAGAATGTATGAGACTGTCAGACCCAAGCAACAACAAAGGAAAAAGATATGCATTTCCCAATGTCAGCCCTAACGATAATATTATCAGGTGTAAAAAGTAGTACCGGTTACTTGACTTAATATTATCGTTTTCAACCTGCTCAGTTTGAAAAGTATATAAATAAAAACGGGTATAACTATACCTTGACTAAATATAGCTCATCTACTGATACATCACTGTGTATAGGGATATAAGAAAAGGTCGCATATTTTCCTATCTGCGCCTACAAGATGATTTATTACTAATAGTAAGCGGACCCGTTGGCCCCATTTTTTGTCGTGGATCCAAACCCGAGCAAGTTTACATTTGTTATTATAACAAGAAATGCTTATGTAAGGTGAGTAGACAGTTAACAATCTTTTATGCAAAGTGGTGTACAGAGACAGACAGGCGCACACGACACAGGCAGACACTGCATATGCTAGAGACATTTTTATATAAATAGTAGCAGTAGCCACAGTAGAAGCAGTTGCAGTAGTAGTAGTAGTAGTAGTAGTAGTAGTAGTAGTAGTAGTAGTAGTAGTAGTAGTAGTAGTAGTAGTAGTGGTGGTGGTCGTAGTAGTAGTAGTAGTAGTAGTAGTAGTAGTAGTAGTCGTAGGTAGTAGTAGAGTAGTAGTAGTAGGTAGTAGTAGTAGTAGTAGTAGCAGTAGTAGTAGTAGTAGTAGTAGTGTTATTATTATTATTATTATTATTATTATTATTATTATTATTATTATTATTATTTGGACACCGTGATAGCCCAGTGGTCAAGTTCTACCATCTGGGCCCTGTCGCCAGTTCGATTCCCGTCGGTGCCACCAGTATTTTCATTGAACATACCGGTCTATTTCTGGACCAGTATTTTCATTGAACATACCGGCCCGTCTGGAAGTGTTGGAACTGCCCTTGCGGGGGTGTCATTAGAGCTTATCGTCAATTCTTCGTACTCCCCTCACGGGTGAGACGATGGAGGCGCATGTGCAGAAATGCATCAGCCATTGACAGAGAAGCACTATTATTATTATTATTATTATTATTATTATTATTATTATTATTATTATTATTATTATTATTATTATTATTATTATTATTATTATTATTATTATTATTGGCCCTGTCGCCAGTTCGATTCCCGTCGGTGCCACCAGTATTTTCATTGAACATACCGGTCCGTCTGGAAGTGTTGGAACTGCCCGTGCGGGGGAGAAGCGATTTCCTGTCATCGCATCTCAAGTCAAATCCGACTGGACTGCGGAGGCCGAAGGCGCTATCAGGGACTCAATGGATCTACAACAAGGGCTTCAGGAGCTCCTAAGTAGCTCAGAGAAGGACCTCGAGGGTTGGTGTTCGACTGTGGACAAGTGGGCCCTTCAGCAGGACGTCAAGATGGTGCAGCAACTGATGTGGGACAAGCGAGAGGCAGGCAGCGATATTACTGATGGCCTGCGAGTCATCCTAAGACAAGTCTTTGGAACTAAGGAGTTCCCAAGATGGGTAGCCCTTGATGATGCGCATTATAATCTGCTTCGGAGAAGGTTGCTCAGCTGCAACAACCGCCTTCGGTTGTACCGCAGCAAGTTGGTCAGTGGCATGTCCCCTCGCTGCTTCTGTTGTCATGATGATGTCAATGAGTCCCTTGCGCACTTCTTATGGGATTGCCCCATGCATGAGGGGAGACGTAAGCAGCTGTTGCTGAGTATGCAGAGGCTCGGTGGCATGGCTGTGGGGTGTGCTGAGGGGGATGGAGGGAGTGAGGAGGGTGGTGAGGTCGTAGGTGGTGAGGTTGTGGTGGAGGATGTGTTGCTTGGGCGGGAGCGGGAGCCTGTCGCACTCTCTCTTATCCTAAAACATCGTTTTTTCTTTATGGTTTAAAAATAAATCGGTGTTCAATGTTTATCAACAAACGGGAGTTGCGGTAGCAACGAGAGTGTAGTTGATAAATATCATTATTATCCTAAGAATTCTAGGCATATAACAATTCTTCCCGCTAAATTTCCTGTGTCAATATTTCCGCTGTCGGTTTCAAGGACTTTAAATGTATATTGTCCGTCAGTCCATCCGACAACACCCAAATTATAAATAAGGTTTGAAATGTTTGCTGTGGTGCTGTCCGCAAATGTTCCAATAATTCCAATTCTGTCCATATAAAGAATTCTGGTTTTGGTTTCGGTCTGGTCGTTCATATAGTGGATAAACTTAACATTCATTTTGGTTGGTGTGAATGACATTTGAATATTTTTATTAAATGTTTTGCTTCCTCCAGCAAAATCATTGCTCAGAAAAATAATCCGCTGATATTTATATTCAGTAGCCATGATTATATTAATGATGATAAACTTTTTATTGATTAATATTTCTGCTCGGACTGCCTGCGACTTTTACTCACGGGTGAGTGATAAAAAAAATGAAAGTTGTGTGTGGTGTATTCAAAAAGGAATAAAAACCAAATTTAAATGTGTGTATAAACCTTTTAGTGATTGGTGTGTTAGTTTTGATGAAGCCATTCCTTTAATGTGCTCAGGTAGTGATGCTTCTTGGTATAAAACTCAAGTATATGAATGTTCATTTCTTTGAACTAGAAGGCGATGGAAGGCAAATTCCTATGAGTAAGGTCAAAATTCCGACATAAGTATTAGCAACCTCGCACGGCAAGTTCTTTTCAGATAGCCTCACTATACAAAGGGCTATAATGGCAACGATGATACCCATTTGAAATAAGTATTTAATAAGTCGGCTGTCTGTTGGTCTGTTTTTTATACAACAACAATTCCAGTTATCTTCCAATTCGTGCTCTATTTTTTTTCCTCAGTCTTTAGTTCTACTTCAAGAACACGAGACTTTAATTCTGGAGTTAGTTCGCCATCCATATCCATAATAGGTGGTGGTCTGTGAAATCTGGTTGTATTATTGCTGGACATTTGAAAAACCTTGATTATCGCTTGCGATAATCAGTTAGGTGTTTCGTGAAACACCAAATACTTCCGCTCGTATTTCTGCTAATTGGTTTGCTTGGTCTTGTAATATATTAAGTAAAAGTTTATTTTCTTTTTCTAAGTTATTCACCTTTTCTGATAATTGTTGAACCGCTTTAATTAACGGGGCGATAAACTCTGAATAACCTATACCATAACCGACATCACCACTATCAATACATTAACATCTTCTGGATTAACACTCACACCTTTCAATTCGTATTCCGCTTTTTGTTTCGGACACGGAACCATGATTGTTTCTTTTATAAAACCGCCAAAATCTAGCATATCCATTTCTGTTAGTATTTCTTCCAGTTCCTGTGCTATTAAGCCAGTCCTACATTTCTTGTTGTCATCAATCATACGATAGCATACTGGATTTAACTTATTAATAAAATCTAAGCCTAAGCATTCCTTCATATCTTCTTTTTTTCTCCTGTCTGAATATTGAATAGGATTAGACAATACCCATAATTGTCCATCGCTTGCTTTCAAAGACATTAAAGCAGTATTTGAACTATTCTCCCATATGAACCCACTCGTTGAAGAATTATTCACTCTAAATCTAATAGCATAAGAAGTTAATCCTCCGCCTACTCCTCCTGCTGGTGCTGTTCCTCCACTTAATGCTTTATTTGCCCCAGACTGGCTCATATAAATCCCCCAGTTTGAATCTCCAATGTCCCACATAAATATTCCTCTCGCATTCGTCCCGTCTGTTTGTCCTTGATTGCTATTTTTGCCCATTAGTTGATGCTGATGCCGTTGTTAGTGTGCCTGTGTATGTAATCCCAGCATTTGCTGTTATCAATCCGCTTGCTGTTAATGTTGTTGTTGATATTCCCGCGGTTGCATTTAATAACCTTGATGCATTAACTTCTCCGTTGTTAATTCTGAATAATTCGTTTGTCCCACCATAGTAAAATATATGGGTATCTGTTGAAGAATTAATATTATAAACCAAAGTTTGGCTTGCAATACCAAATCCAAAAAATGCAGTCGTTGATGGTGTTCCTCCATCCCATAAAACCAGTTTATTGTTGGCTAGTCCATTTCTGTCAATAAAAACACTTTTTCTAGCACCTGCCACTATATTGTCGCTTGTTGTTAATGTTGTTGTTGATATCCCCGCATTTGCCGTTATCAATCCGCTTGCGGTTGCCGTTGTTGTTGATATACTCGCATTTGCCGTTATTAATCCACTCGCCGTTAGTGTCGTCGTTGATATACCCGCAGTTGAAGTAATTGTTGTCCCTGTTATTGTTCCACCATTTGTTAAATTATTTGAGTTCATGTCTAAGGCACCATAAAACCGCATACCGCCAGCATTGTTAAAACGGACGATGTCAGACGAAGCACTTTTATTATCCAAAAGTTTTGAAATATAAAGTCCCGCCCCTTTTGCATCAAATGCTACATTCGTAAATACATAACCTCGTTGGTTCGCGGTTCCACTTGTAGCAGTATTTAGAGTAAATAAGAAATACTGATAATCTCCTGATGTCTGTGAAAAGAATATATCACCTCCATTTTGGTTTAATATCCTCGCCCCATTATATGTAACATTTCCGCCATTAGTGATAGTTTGATTATTAAAATCGGCATTGTTCGTTAAAGTTAGATATTTTATCACAGTGCTCGCCCAATTAAATGTTTTACTTCCTGTTATGGTTTGGTCTGTTGTTAGTTTTACATTTTGCCCGTCCAATGTGTCCGCATACCCTTTTGTCGCTCCGTCCGTCGCTAATGTCGGAGTTCCAAGGTTGGCTATTTTGCTACTATTACAATCTAGCCCCGAAGCATTTACCCAACCGACTATCGCTCCATCAATAATGAAACTTATTTTTTTCGCAGAAATTTCAAAGTTGTAATATGTTGCAGTTTTCATATCCAAACTAGCAATTGACCCGATACTACTGGTAGAATTGAAAACGATAAATGTGCCCTTTGTTGTTGAATTGATTGAATTTCCCGTTATTTCAACACCACTGCTATATGTCTTAATTCCTGCTATGGTTTGGTTTCCAGCTAGTTTCACATTTTGCCCGTCTAATGTATCCACATAACTTTTGTTTGCTCCGTCCGTTGTTGCTGATGGTGTGGCTAAGTTTGTTATTTTGTTGTTATTCAAAGATAGTGTAGTGCCAGTTGCGGTTATAATTAAAGTATTACCTGAATATAACTCTACATACGAACCCGTTATTTGTATCGGATACCAAGTCGCTGTTGCCGTTTTTTGTGCTGCAATCATTCCTCTTTTTGTATCAAAGGCTATGCCGATGCAGTCAAAAGTTGTAGGGTTGGACGAACCACTTACTTCTAAAGTTGATGTAAAATTTTTTTTCCTTGCTATGGTGCTGTTAGTTTAACCACCGAAGTATCAAGGACAGAAACATCAACACCATCAACCAAATTCACATTTGTTATGCTTTGGCTTTTCATATCAATACCCGCACTAGCATTTATTATACTGCTAAATGTTTTTATTCCTCCTATGGTTTGGTATCCTGTTAGTTTGACCACTGAACCATCAACTGCGAGATTAGTGAGATTAATTCCATTATACGTAGAAGCCCCCGAAGTAGCATAACCATTCATATTTAGTGCCCCCGTCATACTGGCTGTGCCGTCTAATCTAAGAAAGGGTGGTGTGGTGTTTCTCCATTGCCCCGTGCTATACATAATCAGTTGGTTATCTGCTGGAAAGCCTGTTATCGTCACGTCGCTATGTGAGTCTATACTTCCAGCTGCCGACACCTTATTATTATTATCATTATGCTCAAATATCCATTCATCAACACCTTTGTCATTTAGTAAATTAACTCCTGTTATATTCTTCCTTCCCATACTAATGTTGCCTGTTTCATCAACATTTATCGGAAATGTTTTATTTACCCAGTTTATTGAATTATATGTTAGATAACTATTCATCGCTACTGGTGCTGTAATGACTACATCTGAAAGTGTATCAATTGAACCAAGGGCTGTATTCTTCCATTTACCTTCTACATCGTTGTAAGTTAAGTATTGTCCGCTTGCTTGTGCAAATATGTTTGTGTCAATCAAATTATATAAACTGGTTTGGTGCGGATTGGAAGTATTAGAGCGGTGTTGAGTTGAGACTTTGACTTCGTCATTATCCCTTACTCGTTGCTCTGTGTAGTATAAACGGCTTCCTTCTTTGATATCCGTAGTTGATTTTAAAGCTAGACGTGTGTCAAAGCGGTTATCAGTCCAATAATAATTAAGTCCTTCTTTTAGGTCAGTTGTTGATTTTAAAGCGAGCCGTGTGTCAAAGCGGTTATCAGTCCAACAATAATTAAGTCCTTCTTTAATGTCCGTGGTGCTTTTGGTAGCCAGTCGTGTATCAAATCGGTCGTCAGTGTAATAAAGATTTATGGGGTCAGCATCTTCTGGCACTCTGTCTGTATTCAGACCGACTATGTTTGTGTTGGTAAGGTCTAAGTTAAGTATGTTTAGACTATCAACAGCCAACTCATTAAGGCCCAGTAATGATTTATATTGGGACATTGATATTTTAGAAATGCGCTTCGTGCTGACGCACTCTCGCTTATTCTAAAACAGCGGAAAAGAATTTAAGAAAAAATTAATCGGAAACGATGTTTTGTGATGACGTCAGTCAGAACAAAATATCAATTATTTAATTATTTATTTAAAAAATACTAAAATATATTAATCTTAGTATAAATGCCGTCTCCCGAAGCAAGTCGCAAGAATTGGGGTAAGGCCGTGGAAAGTATTAAGAGCAAAAAGCAACATAAGGTTCAAATAGCAAAAGAGAAATTAGCAAAGTGTAGAAAGGCTTATGTAGGAGATGATGAAGAGATGGAGGAAAAGATAAACCGCATGGCTGAAATTGGTGTTGCTAATGATATCATTAATGAAAAAGACCAAGATGATACACCAGAAGAAAGCAGTGATAGCGATGAAGAATGTGATTTTACTGATATCATTGCTGAAAAGATGGCTGATGAAAATAAGAAGAAAGAAAGCGGAAGCAAAGAAGAAAGTAAGTAAAAAGCCTGTGCCTGAGCCTGATGAGAGCGAAAGCCAAAGTGAAGAAAGTGAAGAAGAAATACCAGTAAAGAAAGGTAAAGGTAAAAAGTCAAACATATCTGTTAATGTTTATAATCAAGCAGAAAAACCAAGCAAGAAAGAAAAAAATAATGATATCGAAAAATGTTTCTTAAAATTCTAATAATATACAATGGATAATAAACATACTCAGCAACAAGAAACTCCTGAGCAGACAGAGCGGAAAGAAAAACTTGAAGAAGTGGCCGAATACATTTTCAATCAAAGCCCGCTAAGATATGGAACACGATAACATCACCAGAAGCAAAACCACTAAGTCAAGTATTTATTGATTTAATGGATATGTCAAAGGTTGCAACAAAGAAAGGTAATGCTAACTATAATTTTGGATTATTTGCTATTGATGTATATAGCCGTCGTGGGTGGATTGAGCCAGTCAAAAATAAAACAACTGGTTATGTCTTAGAAGGGTTAAAAAAATATTTACCAAAAAAGTTCCTGAAAGAATTACTTCAGATAATGGTGGCGAATTCAAAGGACAAGTGGCAGAATATTTCAGAAAAAATAATATTGAACATAGGACTGTCCAAGTAGGCGATCACAGAACAATGGGTATAATTGATAGGTTTATTAGAACAATACGAAATGAATTAAACTTAATATGGGAATTTAATGAAAATTTTCAATGGGTTCCTATTATTCATGAGGTTGTTGATGCTTATAATAAAACATATCATACAACAATTAAAGCAGTTCCGATTAATGTTTTTGAAGGGACTGAAAAAAACACTCAAGAAATATATAGAAATCCTTTAATTAATGAATTCCCTAAGGGTACAAGAGTAAGAAAGGAATTAGAAAGAACTATTTTTTCTAAAGGCGACAAGCAATTCAGTAAAACTATATTTAAGGTTAAGGGCCGGAAAGGCTTCAAAGTAATCTTGTCAGAAGAAGACTTAGTGAGACCGTCAGAATTATTAAAGACTAATGTTGAAGAGCACCATGAAAAAGAAGAACCGAAGGAGCAGTTATCGGAAAAAGTAAAACAAATTACTAAAGAGAAAAAAAATATTAATTTGTTAAAATCATTGGATGTAAAACCGGAAAACATACGGAGCAGTGCTAGAATAAAAAAGAAAGTTGAAAAGTTAGATATTTAATAAAAAATAAATTAAAACGAAACATTTGGAATATCTTTCTCTTCTAGATGAGTATTTGTTTCAACATATCATTAATATCAATCTAGAAGAAAACGTTATTCTTAGCAACTGATTTAATTAAGCAACCTGATATGCTTTATAAATAGTTATTACGGGCCTGCCGAAATGTGAGACTATTTCTGCGACGTTGGGCCAAGATCTTACCATAATAACAGAATCTGGTTCGCCATTACCCACCACAACAACAATGTAGTTGGAAATTTCGGCTGGTGGAGAGCGAAACCCCCACACGACAACTGAAATAGAATTGGGCTTTTCTGCAAAAGACCACTTCGCCTCGCCAGCCTCCTTGTTAATTACGACATGAACCTCACTAATTCTGATAACAACGTTACGGCTACCCTCTGGTCTACCACCTTTTTTCGCCCCTTTTTTTCTACTGCCTCTAGGTCTATTCCAATCAGGTTGCTCAAGTGATACATTACTTACACCATCAGTGATTCCCTAATTCGGTATACAATGAAAACCAAACAACAGAAAAAAATGATTACCGCAACTGTTTGGTCTGGTGCCTTTTTTTCATCTGTTTGCTACACACACACACACATAAAGGAAAGCAAAAAAAAAAAAAACTTATTACCAGAACACGTGCATCGCGTGCGTCCTGTGCTTCTTGCTGTGCCTCCAGCAGGGCCATAGCCCCCTATACAAGAAACCGCATACACATAAAACAAAAAGGAACTAAATTACCTCATTTTCAGGCTCTTCCTGCTCTGGGTCGTCGTGTCGCTCCTCTTCAGGCTCGTTGTCCGACATCCTGCAACACACAAAAACAGCAAGGGTTTGGACTTCTTGTCTTAGCCACTTTGGGAATTCTGAAAAAGTCGCAGAATGAAAAAAAGAAACAGACAAAAACACGTGATAGAATTTCTGGAATACTTGCTGACAATTTGAAATGCCGATAAAAAGGAAAAGCGAAATTTTTTTTACACCAGCCGCCTAGAGGCTCAGGTCAATTACACACCTTCTAAATTCTGGAGTTGGACAACTTTTGCTTTGTCAGAATAGTCTTAATCAGACAAGGTGCGAACAAGAATGAGTGATGACGATGGTAGCGATGTAGAGTATGTTGAAAGAGAAACCACCAATAAGTGGTTAGAGAAATTAAGAGATAAAACATACACACAGATAATGAAATATAAGACAAATAGCGAAGTAAAACTTGACATCATACAGAGTAGAAAGGAGCAAAAACGACAAGAGTTATTGGAATTGGAGAAACAAGAAAAAGCAGAACAAAATAAATTTTTCGCTATTGAAGAATTGCTAAATCAGAAAAAAGAAGAAGCAGAACGAAAAGAAAAAATAGATTTGGTAAAGAGAGAAGAAAAGAGAAAAGAACTGAACAAGAAAAAACAATTACGATTATTTGAGAATTGGCTAAGTGCCGAAAATCAACCAATGGGAGTTGATGATGAGATTAGAGCAAGAAAAATGATTGAAGGAGGGAAAACAACATATAATGTAATTGAAGAATATGAGAAATACAAAAGACAGCGAATTAATTGGAAAAGTAGTTTTCACTACTAACTCCTTTAGCACATAGGAGTATAAACTAGTGTGCTTTCAATTTAAAAAAATTGGGCAAAAGCCCTCTTCATTTCAAATGAATTTTATCTACCATACTTGTTTGTGTGTGGTAGGCTAAGAATACTGGAGAAGACTTCAAAAAGGTAATTTAATAATAATTATTTAAAGGTAGCCGTTTTTCTTTCTTTTGTCTGTCTGTATTTATTATAAATAGGAAGACGAAATAACGAATAACGGCTCTTAGTGTGGTTTCTGTAGAGAAACTGCACTGAAAAAGTGTGCCGAAGTGGCTCCCTATACTACTAGCAATTAATTCATGAAGGAGAAAAATCTGGTGTTGTCCCCCCCTACCTCTTCTAGCACCTTCTTGTTCCATTGGTAAAATATTATTGCTTGTCACCCAATCTATCAATCTGTTTAGCAGTAGGGTTGCGTAAGATTTATCAATGACAGAAAGCAACGTGATTGGACTAAAATGAGAAGCATTAGTTCTGCCTCCTTTACCCTTATATATAGGCTTAATAATGCACTTAGTATGCTCCAAAGGTTTGATCCCGGTGACTAAGCATCTATTAAATAATGTGATGAACAACTGTCTTGCATTTTCGCTTTCCCGTAGCAAAGACATCAGAATTTCGAATTCCGTCTACCCAGACTTACCCCAACTGCTTTATTTGGCCTTAAGGATTCCTCTGCCTTCTTTATTTCTTTTTCTGTGAAGGAAACTCTGTTTAAGTTGTTTAGAATCTCATTGTTATTAGTAGGGATATTACTATCCTTAACTGTATTCCCATATTGATTAGGAGTAGGAGTGGGCATGTTTACGGGTCTATTGAATTATTTTTTATACTGATTAGCAAAGACTTCTGCTGCTGTATTTCCAGTAACTATTGCTCTTTCATGGTTCTCAATCTGTCTCGGGCTATTTGATTCCTTCTAGAACTTCCTTAAGATAGACCACGCTTTTCTTGGGTTTCTTTTCATCTGTACAACTATCTGATCTAAATCTTCTATCTTCTTCTTGTTTCTCAGTTCCTTGACATTATTTTTAATTACGCCATTCAAATGCTTCAACTTCTGAACTGTATTCATTTTTCCTTCCACTATTAATTAAAGGGCGCTTGTGGCAACACTGAGGCTGATTTGCCTGAAATTTCAAAAAAATCCGGAAATATATCCATATTATAATAAGTTTTTTTTCAGCTGTATCTATGCCATTCAAGGGGATAAAGAGAATTTAGCCGCGATTATTCTTCCCACAAAATTTGGTGTAGAGGCAATTGGAGACAGTGTCTAAATTTTTTTGGGCCCGCCGGTCGATAACCGACTAAGGCCCCAGAATAGAGACTTTTCGCTGACTTAATTTTTCGGTGTCGGCCCAGGGGAAAATCGACTGTGGCTGCCTATCTGCTTTTCTGGGAAGAAATTATTTTGAACAACTTGTCCACTGATGAAACTAGTGAAAGTAGAGATTTCAGACGCTTACAGTGTTTTTATTATTATTATTATTATTATTATTATTATTATTATTATTATTATTATTATTATTATTTGGACACCGTGATAGCCCAGTGGTCAAGTTCTACCATCTGGGCCCTGTCGCCAGTTCGATTCCCGTCGGTGCCACCAGTATTTTCATTGAACATACCGGTCTATTTCTGGACCAGTATTTTCATTGAACATACCGGCCCGTCTGGAAGTGTTGGAACTGCCCTTGCGGGGGTGTCATTAGAGCTTATCGTCAATTCTTCGTACTCCCCTCACGGGTGAGACGATGGAGGCGCATGTGCAGAAATGCATCAGCCATTGACAGAGAAGCACTATTATTATTATTATTATTATTATTATTATTCTGGACCAGTATTTTCATTGAACATACCGGCCCGTCTGGAAGTGTTGGAACTGCCCTTGCGGGGGTGTCATTAGAGCTTATCGTCAATTCTTCGTACTCCCCTCACGGGTGAGACGATGGAGGCGCATGTGCAGAAATGCATCAGCCATTGACAGAGAAGCACTATTATTATTATTATTATTATTATTATTATTATTATTATTATTATTATTATTATTATTACTATTATTATTATTATTATTATTATTATTATTATTATTATTATTATTATTATTATTATTATTATTGGACACCGTGATAGCCCAGTGGTCAAGTTCTACCATCTGGGCCCTGTCGCCAGTTCGATTCCCGTTGATGCCACCAGTATTTTCATTGAACATACCGCTCCAGTATTTTCATTGAACATACCGGTCCGTCTGGAAGTGTTGGAACTGCCCTTGCGGGGGTGTCATTAGAGCTTATCGTCAATTCTTCGTACTCCCCTCACGGGTGAGACGATGGAGGCGCATGTGCAGAAATGCATCAGCCATTGACAGAGAAGCACTATTATTATTATTATTATTATTATTATTATTATTATTATTATTATTATTATTATTATTATTATTATTTCACCGTATCTGACTTTGAAAAGTACACTATCTCACCTCACTTACTAGGCTGTCAGGCCGAGAAAGTTGGCTTCCGCAGTAGTGCCTCGCGCCTGAGAGCGGCCCCGCCGGAGGAGAATTTTTTTAAACTTCTTTATGAAAATATGAGAAAAACTTTATTTTATATTAATGTTTTTACAAAAAATCATAATTAATTATAATAATTACTAAAAAAACTATAAAGTTAAGGGTACAGTGGGGTTTGATGCAGTCCGCAAAATCATATAAATATATGTTCTACACTACCAATCGACAGTAGTCACACAACTCATTAAATAACATGACACTGTCAGGATATTCTTCTCCTGTGCTAGAGGTACTGTCCCAACTTAATAACAACTCTCCCACTTCATCTCCTTTCGCTACTATTATTCCTCTCTTGATATGCGACCTCTTACTTTTAAAAATAATTTCTCTCCCTATCTTCACTGTTTCTATCTCTGCTATCACTTCTGTGGAGATAGTAGGTGCAACATTAATACTTACCACAGCTTCATCACTCGATGACGCAGAGAAAGAAGATAAAGATGATGAAGAGGATGAGGAAGATGAGGAAGATGATGCAGCAGACTCATTGAATGACAGAGGAGCTTGCACAAGCTTTCTTTACTTTCCTTTGTGCTGCACTGGTTCTGACTTACTTACAGCCTTCCTAACAGTTCTCTCACTCCTAGTCTGCACTATCTGAATCATTTCACATTCACGAGAAAGAGCCAACTCCCTCATGTGTTCCCCATGCACTTGAGCTCGCAATCCTACTTCCTCTGCGTCACCAGTATTTTCTTCTTTGTCTACGCTACCTCTAGCACGAGAGTTAAGCGCTGTTGCAAAAGCTGCTTGACGTTTCTCCTGGCGTTCTCTTCCATCCTTCTCTCCCACAGAAACATATTCCGCATATGTTCTACTCCCACCTGCTGTTGTTGGACATGAACTCTGCAGCGCGGCATAATACTCTGCGACACCTGCTGCCTTTCTGGATTTTCTTTCGTACTTCAAAACGACAAGAGGCCGCGGCACTGACGCGGGAGGTTGAACACTCGTCTTTCCTTTCGTCGGAGCCACCTCTGCGCCGCGTTCTTAAAAAGAGTCGCTGCTGCTTCAGAGTGAAGCTCGGGTCGATCAGCAAAACATAATAGAATCTAGGTTGTATTCTGTCAGCTGCGTTCGATGGTCGGTGACAGTGAGTTTCACGTGATTAAATCCTCCCTCTACAGCCACAGAGTTCTGGGGCAGGATAACAACTTCCAACAGAATCGTCCACACATTTCCGAATTTTTCTTCTACTCTCTGCACATACTTATGTTACACGATCATGCTTGTAATATCAGTCAAACTCAACATTGGCTTCAAGCCCGCCTTGACAAGAGCACGCTGCCGAACTGTCAGAACATTCGGTAACTCACAAACTCTGACACAAGCTGCTCGGCAGACATGTTCGCTTCCTTCGAGACCTCCTCACAGTCCTGAACTAATGCTGGTGTCACCTGCCAATTATCCTCAGGCTCACCACTTCCTTCTGTTTGCAATCGTGACACTAAACTCGGCTCCGGAGGAATTAGCCTGACTGGCTTGACAACTGCCAGCTTAGCCTTAAGCTCCAGCTTCCATGGTTTGGAGAATTGGAACAGCTCTTCTCGAATTCGAATTAGGAACGGCTGTTTGATTTCCTTTTCAAAACGAAACAACTGGCTAGACAAAACTCCTTCATAGTCTTCTGCAGACAACTTCTTATCTACATCAGAGAATCTAGATTGCGCTCGGAGGCGTTCCGCACAAAAACAGTCAAATACAACATGTTGTCTGAACTCTCTGTGAATTGTCATCACGTGCTGGAACAGGTGTCGTATGATTCCACAACTACACCTAATATGTCAGCGGTGGTGGATTGAAGTGCTTTGCTAAACCGCGAAAGTACAGGAAGAACGTCGGACAACATCCACACAGTCGCCCAGAAAAATACCTCTGTAGTCTTTTTTAACAGTCCCCGGGCCCTCGCTGTTTGATCTCCAAACTGAGAATGGAACTGCAGCTCAACCGATACTGCTGGTAAACTTTCCCTAAAACTTGCAACACTGTTGTCTCGCGTCAGCCATCTTGTTGGGCATGGAGTCTTTATGGTCCCACCAAAACCGAACACCTCAAACGTGCATTTCAGCTTATCTTTTCTGACAGATGATTTCTCGTACCAAAGCGCGAGATCAAGCAAATTAGGATCGAAATCAAGCCTTAGATACTGGACAGAGCTAAAAGCTGCGTTCACCGCCAGAGCCGCGCAGTGTGGTGCGCAATGATTCATTGCCAGGTTGTCCCGGACCTCATCTGTGCGTGACAGCCACACCTCCCTGAGCATCTTTGCCAGACCAACCCTTTCACTGGTGTTGCTTGCGGCTCAGTCGAAAGCCATACCAACAAGGTGTTTCGCGGGAAATCCATCTGGAAACATGACAGCACTTGAGCTCTCCTCCCCGTACATATAGTTCATGAGCAACCGCGAAGTGTTCACGCCACCTGCCAGCGAACACGGGAGAGAAGAGAGAGAGAGAGATAATACTACTACTACTACTACTACTACTACTACTACTACTACTACTACTACTACTACTAATAATAATAATAATAATAATAATAATAATAATAATAATAATAATAATAATAATAATGATAATGATAATAATAAATAATAATAGTGTATCTCCTGCCAATTGCTGAGCCAAAAGGCCATGTGCATCCAGTCCTCCATTCCATAAGGAAAGTCTCCACACCAATCGGTGGAATAAAGGAAGTGACGGCATAGAACATTACTCTAGGAGCTTTATACCAATCAGCCCATGGAAAGGACCGATGGCCTATGTACTCCCTAATAATAATAATAATAGTAATAATAGTGCTTCTCTGTCAATGGCTGATGCATTTCTGCACATGCGCCTCCATCGTGTCACCCGTGAGGGGAGTACAAAGAATTGACGATAAGCTCTAATGACACCCCCGCAAGGGCAGTTCCAACACTTCCAGACGGGCCGGTATGTTCAATGAAAATACTGGTCCAGACGGATCGGTATGTTCAATGAAAATACTGGTGGCACCGACTGGAATCGAACTGGCGACAGGGCCCATATGGTAGAACTTGACCACTGGGCTATCACGGTGTCCAATAATAGTAATAATAATAATAATAATAATAATAATAATAATAATAATAATAATAATAATAATAATAAAATAGACATGCAAAGAAGAATTGAACACCTTTCATTGTGTAATCTGTTGTTTTCAACCGTACGTCGGAACCGACATATTGCAAAAAATCATCGAGAACACTCGGCAGCGGAAGTGTCAAGTGCAACTGCGATTACAACGTATCAAGAGGCAAGCCAGTTTCCATGTCAAACCAACGCAAATACGACAGCAAGATTGCACGCCCACCCGCATCCATGCTTTCGTCAGCTTCGAAACCAAAGAATGGGGACAGTGCCATTTTCGAACCTATACTTTCTCGCAATGCGTCCGCGAGAGCGTGCAGAAATTCTCTAACAGACCGAGGCGAATTGTACGTGCAGGAGGGGTTGCTGAATACGCCACCTTCTCCAGGTGTACAGGCTAACTCCGCTATCCCGTTGTCACATTGCATCTGACGCTCGTCCGGAAAGTCTTCCAAAGGTCCGTGTTCTTGACCAGGAAGTACACAATGCGCATGAGCATCGTGACAGTGCGAAACTATTCTGACACGGCCTCTTGCTTGTGAATATGGCCTTGAATATTGGTTCCAGCTTTTTCACGTTCCCATTTGGTAACGCAGTTCTGTCAAAAAAATTGCATGCAGTATCATATGATATCTAAATAACTAACTAACTGCATAAGTACGTATACGTAAATAAAATAGTATATATTTTTTCTTATTAAAAAAAATGCGTAAACTAATGACATAAAGCAATAGTGTGTATGTGTATATATGTGTACACGCATTAATAGTAACTAGAGTAAGTATGCATATAATATATATATATATAAGCAAATTCAAGTGTATTATGTGTATACTACGTGTATGTATTGAACTTGCGGAACTCCGATTCTGTGTGATCTTGTATCTTTGCCATCTGACAAGTTTTGAAACCAGTGCCGTTCGACCATTTAGATTTGGAATGTTTGGATTGATCCAGAATCAGGCCCCACTTGGCGCAGGTTCTGCAATGCAGAAGTACAGCGTCATCGCTACCCATAGCAATTTCCCCTTGGATGTCCGCATCTAGCAGCCTCTTCGTTTTCGACCATGCCTGCGATTTTCCACTTAGGAATACTTGACATTTCTGAAGGCATATGGGCCCCGTCCACCAATTGGGCATGATGCAGCCAAGAACTACAAACGTATTTGATAGGAAAAGGACACGTGATTCTGATTATTGAAAATACGCAAGTAAAGATAGATAGATACATAGGCAGATAGATACATAGATGGATAGATAGATGGATAGATAGATAGATAGATGTATATCTGAATGCATATATGTGTACGTGTGTGTGTGTGTGTGTATGTATGTATGTATGTATGTATGTACGTATGTATGTATACTTATTTATGTATGTATGTATGTGTGTGTTTGTGTTTGTGTGTATGTATGTATGTATGTGTGTATGTATGTATGTATGTATGTATACGTATGTATGTATGTATGTATGTATGTGTATGTATGTATGTGTGTATGTATGTATGTACGAATGTGTATGTGTGTGTTTGTATGTGTATGCATGTATATATGTATGTGTGTATGTGTGTATGTACATATGTATGTATATATGTATGTATGTATGTATGTATGTATGTGTGTGTGTATGTATGTATGTATGTATGTATGTATGTATGTATATGTATGTATGTATGTATGTATGTATACGTATGTATGCATGTATGTATGTATGTGTGTATGTATATATGTATGTATGTGTGTATGTGTGTATGTATGTATGTATGTATGTATGTATGTATGTATGTATGTATGTATGTATGTATGTATGTATGTATGTATGTATGTATGTATGTATGTATGTGTGCATGTGTGTATGTATGTATGCATGTATGTATGTATGTATGTGCTTGTGTGTGTGTGTGTGTGTATGTATGTGTGTGTATGTATGTGTATGTATGTATGTATGTATGTATGTATATGTATGTATGTATATATGTATGCATGTATGTATGTGTGTATGTACATTGTATGTATGTATGTACGTGTGTGTGTGTGTGTGTCTGTGTGTCTGTGTGTGTGTGTGTTTGTATGTATGCATGTATGTATGTATGTGTGTATGTGTGTGTGTATGTATGTATGTGTGTGTATGTATGTATGTATGTATTTGTGTATGTATGTATGTATGTATGTATGTATGTATGTATGTATCTAGTGTATGTATGTATGTATGTATGATTGTATGTATGTGTGTATATAGGTATGTATGTAATACAGTATGGGTGTGTGTGTGTGTGTTTAATTTGTATGTGTGTATATGTGTGTGTTTAATTTGTATATATATATATATACGTACATCAGTATAGAACAAATGTCGATAGGCCTGAAAGAACAGGCTGCCAATTTGCTCTGGGTGGGATAATCTATTGCATTTTAGTAGTACTTCTGCGCGATCAAGTGGAAATGAAAGCGTGTCAAAGTTTTAATCCACACAGACTAGACAGACACTGTATTAGGATTCAATCTTTGGTCAGGAATGAGGGTGCGTTCTGGAGCTGAAGCAGCTTGTGCCATAAAGGAAAATATGTGGTCATTTGTTAGCAAGGTACTCAACACCAGAAATATTAGTTGCAAGATCATTTGCTTGCATGAATGCATCGTGGAAAAAGCCGCTGCCTGTATGTACGGTGGTACCCCTAGTACCTCCAGCCGTCTTGAGATAAGTTTGGAGTGTCAAAAATTGAAAAAAATTCAAAAACAGCATCATCAAAACAAACCAAAACGAGTCATCCGCAATAATTTCAAATTCGAAGACATCGAACACTGCAGAAAGTCTTGAATTAAAATGTCTTTGGAGAGGTCTCCCAATGGAAATTTCAGAAGACTTTTTACAGAAAAAGCTGCCGAGCCGAACCGATAAGTGGCGCACCTGCCGAGAGATTACCAGAAATTTCGAAGGCGAAAAATTCAGTGGGTTACCGAGCACCGTATCTACCGTATCTAGATACGGTACTTTTCGACCGCAGATACGGTAGGTTTTACTGAAATTTTCTTCAATTTTTACCTAATGTTTTACAGAAGGGTCGGCAAGGTGTGTACTGGTGGTGAAAAAAAGGGTTGCATGTCTTCTTTATCAAGGTTTCTCTTGGTGTTACAAGTCACAGCTTCCGTACTCGTAGGTATGATAAGAATGGCTTCCCTTCTTTAGCATAGCCTATATGTGACTCTCATAATACATATTGTTCATCCCTTGAAGGCGTCAGCTTTTTTTTATTCTAAAATTTTTTTTCCTGCTTTATTTATTTTTCTTTTTTCTTTTCTTCTCTTGTTTGTGCGTCCTCTCGAAGTTTGAGTCTCTCTCTCTCTCTCTTCTTCTTCTCTCTCTATATATATATATTATATATATATATACATCAGTATAGAACAAATGTCGATAGGCCTGAAAGAACAGGCTGCCAATTTGCTCCGGGTGGGATAATCTATTGCCTTTTTGTCCCGGCCCGTGTAGGGAAAATGGCATTTGTAATCCACAACCACAGCTTTTTAGTGCTTCATTATTTTTCAGGTCTTTGGTGCCACCCGTGGATACGGTAAAAATCGTGATTTAGCGTGAATGTTCACGATCCATGGAAAATCACTGGTTTTGCGGCTGACTGCACAAAACAGACATTTGCAGTCATACGTTGTGCACAATGTTCTCACAATGCCTACCCAATTGCATTCAATGGTCTCGCCATTGGGCGCCATTGGAGCACTCAATGGTCTCGCCATTGGGCGCCATTGGGGCGCTCAATGGGTGGGAAACCTACCCTGACCGGGCACAGGTGATTGTGCAAAGTGACATTGGGAATGTGCTCGTCACAGTCAGCCAGGGCTCGTTCCGAGGCCCCTTGCCTTTGAAGTCTGTATTCCTTTATTTTTTGTGGACGGCCCCCCCTCTTCGTATTCCTTTGTTTTTTTTGTGGTCGGCCCCCCCCTTCCTTTGTTCGTTTCGCCATTATGATGCAGCAAAACGTTTCCAGAGAATTCTTGCCAGCCACACAAAAAAATAGAAGAACGTCTCAAAAAGTGCGACCGAAAAGAAGACCAAGATGGTGGTAGCTGTACTAGACTCACGAGTGACAAACAACAAGCATCATGGTTACAGCAGCACGGAGGTTGTTGCAAAACAAGGCTCATTGAGTGACAACTTGGAGGTCCAACAGCGCAAGAGTGACGCAGATGCAGCTTCTGCTTCTGCTACCGAGGGCACAGAGCAAGTCAAGCAAAGCAAGAAGAGGAAGAGGCCAGGCAAGCGAGCACGAGCCAGACAGAAGAAACAAAAAATCGGGGCACAGGCAGCTGCTGCTGCTGCTGCGGCAGGTGGGGAAGAGGTGGCTGGTGAGGTGGTTGGTGTCGGTGTAGTCCCACTGCGGCCAATTGACGGTCTGGGCGCTGTACCCTCTGACCCTGAACCGGCTGCTGCTTCTACCGCCGCTGCTGCTGCTTCAGGGGGTGAGGGAGAGGTGGCTGGTGAGGTGGTTGGTGTCGGTGTAGTCCCACTGCGGCCAATTGACGGTCTGGGCGTTGTACCTTCTGACCCTGAACCGCCTGCTCCTCCCCAACAGGCTATGTCTGATTATCTCTGGATGTCTTACGCTCCTCGTTACGGCAAGCCAGGCTCTCCACTCATCATCGCATTTGACGAAGCAGACCCAGAGGGCAAGGCTGTCCAGCGCTGCTTCTCCGTGGATGAGGTGCGCAACGAGGGGGCGGGGCAGGGGTTCGCAGACCGCGCCTGGAGAAGCTTCGTGGACAGGGTAGTGGAGGCGGGCCAGCTTGCCTACGAACGGGCACTGCTCAGCGGGACCTTGGACACTTACGAGCCACCTTTGTTCCATCCGCATGGTTCGGGCTCCGGCTTTCCTGAAGGTGACACGGCCGTGCCATGCCCAGTCAAGAACGCAGGCAAGGCTGGCTGTCTGATCGACGCCTGGCTCTGTGCTCTGCCACGCCGACAGGGAGCGTACATAGCCTGGGCTCGCAAGAACTTGCCTGGGATCATGACCTTTGACGAACTGGTAGCACGGGCGTCCTACACTGACAAAGAAGCAGGGGTCCGCTACACCCTTCTCTCTCGCTCCATGTCTTTCGAGCACCTCGCCCGCTTGCGTTCCGGTCTCTTTGTAGTCGCTGGGCAGGCGCGCGCTGTGGCAGTGGACTGCAAAAATTCACTCATCTTCAACCCAGTGGTCAGTCATGCGGCTAGACTCAACCAGCGCAATCTCCAGAAGCACGGAATACTAAATATGAGGACCGGAATCTACGTGGCACAAGTCATGGCTACCAAGTGCAATTGAAAATAGTCACAGTGTCACTTGCAGCTTAATTTACTTGAATTACTTAAATAAAATCAATTATTATAACAAATTATCACTTCTTCGACTGAGGCAGCAGCTGCAACTCTGTCCTCTCCCTTGGGACAGACATGGCTCACGGGTGGTTAGACGTCTGAGACAAATATGACACGATTTTTGCCGGGTGTCCAGAAAAAAACAGTGTTTTTCAGGGGGGGGTCCCTGGTAAAAAAGTATGTCTTATTTGTCATTATTGGTAGCGGAGTGCCTTGGTCCACTCAGGAGTGTGGTTTTCGCCCTCTGGGTCGCCTGCCAGGATCTGGCGCACCTTGACTAAATCCAGTTCACAATCGTAGAAATGCTCAGTGTCAGGGACGTTCTCCAGCTCCTTCCACTCGTACAACTTTTGCTCCTTGTTGTTGAAGGTACAGTTCTGGAAGGAGATCCACTCGCAGTGCCCACGGCCTTTTTGCAGCAAAGGAAACATGAGATGGTCCTTCGTTTCCAGCGTGTTGCAGATGCTAGTTTGGCTTGAACTGTTGCTGTGGTAGAACGGCTGCGCCCGGAGCGTCGCGTTCACAAAGTCGGGAATGCTCAGGTAGCGCTCGTAAGCACCAGGGACGCGCGGGTGGTGTTTCAGCACGAAGCCGTCGTACCTCACTAGCTTTTCTCTCACAGCCTGTGTGTGCAAATAGCTGATACACTTCTCGTCCTTGCCGAAGACTTTGGACAAGTTGCGGGGGCTGCAGTACTCGCGCCAGTCATCCTCGGTCGCGACGCACTTCTCCGAGTGAAACACGATGTCGAAGCCAGTCTCATCTTTCACTTTGGCAGCTATCGTCGCAATGCGCTCGGGCGTGAAGATGTCGCCCTGGAAGCCGGCAGGTACCGAGACCGCGATCGCATCGTGCAGCCAAGCACATACGTGGAACTTGCCATCCACTCCACCCTCACGAAATGGCTTATATTGCATATAGTTGTAGACGCACGTCATAATCTTCCTCTCTTCTCGCTGCCACACCCAGGAGATGAAGGTGCCGTTCTTGTTTTTCTTGTCCTTGAGAGAGCAGACTTTCGCCCACACCTCGTCGAAGGGTGAGATGGCCTTGAACTGGCCCACGAAGTTGATGCAGGCCTGTTTCCAGTTGCGCATCAAATCACAATCCAGTTCCTCTTCGTTCATCACGCGCTTCCCGTTGAGCACACCGTTAAACGCCTTCTTGCCGTTCTTTCGGTTGGCAGGGGTGTCCGGGCGGCCTGTCTGTACCAAGAACGCCTTGATCAGCTCTTCGCGGCCAGCCGCCGTGGCAAACTTTGCGAACAGCGCTGGGATGGAGATGAAGGGCCGTTGAGCACAGTCGTCAGGGGACGGTGGAGCGGGTGGTTTGTGATTGGCAGCCAGCTGCAGCAGGATGGTAGACGCCGCGTTGGTGATGTCAATCAGCTCCAGCCTGCCATTGCAAATCACGCGCCGTATCCACTTCTTGACCGTGCAGAGCGCGCCGTTGCCGCAGATCCGACCTTCGGGATGGTCTGGTGCAGCCCTGTAATTGATGTAGGTGTTGCTTTCCTTGCTGACAGCCAACATACCCACGACGTTTTCCATGATCGATGCCTCTAGCTCCAGCGTCCGGACGTAGCCCAGAGCCTCGGTGTTCACGTACTGCTGGAGCGACAAAACAACTGGCATTTCTTCAGCTTCGTCGTCACCCCCCTCGCCGCCCTTCTTCTTCTTCTTTTTCTGTGTCTTGTCAGCTTTTTTAGACGTCATGTCTGGTTCACCAATAAGCCTAGACAATAAAAAAAAATACAGCTGTGTGTACAGGCAAAGGACAAAAACTTTCGCGAAAATTTCTCCTTGTTTTGCGGGCGCGGTAAGTTTCCGGGAAATTGTCCGCAAGATGTGGTAATTGGAAAAATGGCAAAGGGTTCGTTCCGGCTGCTAGTCACTTCCCTCGGTTTGAAACTCGAGGGTTCTGGCCATATGTCACGACGACGAAACCGACGAGGCTCGTGCCACGTCACACTCGGTCGGCCGGCCCGGCTATTGCCTTTTTGTCCTCGACTACTGCCTTTTTTGTCTCACGCGGCCGGCCGCCGGGTAGAAAGGGTGCGGTGTGGTGGTGTGTGGTGTCCGTATTATCCATTATTTTTTTCGTTAAATTTTTTATGACAAATAAGACATGCTTTTTAATAAAGGACCCCCCCCCCCTGAAAAACACGGAAATTTCCCCCGGCCCCCTCCCCGGACCACCCGGCCAAATCGTGTCATATTTGTCTCAGGTGTCTGGCCGCCAGGAAAAAGGGGTGTGTGGTTATTTGTTCTTTTTTGACCGTATTATCCATTATTTTTTCGCTAAATTTTTTTTATGACAAATATGACAAATAAGACATACTTTTTTAACGAGGACCCCCCCCCCTGAAAATTCTGCTTTTTTTCCCGAACCCTACCCCGGCCCACCCGGCAAAATCGTGTCATATTTGTCTCAGGTGTCTGGCCGCCAGGAAAAAGGGGTGGGTGGCCAGTTGTTCTTTTTTTCGCCGGATTTTCCCTTTAATTCTTGCTAAAATTTTTAAAAGACAAATATGACAACCAGAAATGTACGAAATGATGGAAGTGTTCGTAGGGAGGATGCTGTTCCCTACGAACGAGTACGACAACTGGCAGATGTTCATGTACTACGGCCGCAGCGGCACAGGCAAGGGCTTGGTTATGAAGGTTATCAGGGCGATGAAACCACCAGGGAGAGTGGGTTTCATTGCCAAGAACACAGAAAAGGTGTTTGGGCTCGAGAATCTGTGCACGAAGGAGGCGGTGGTGATTGAGGACATGCCTGAAAAGATGTCGGACTGCATTGACAAAACTACCTGGCAGAGCATGGTCTCGGGCGAAGGAGTGCCCGTCCCCAAGAAGAACAAGGTCGCGGTGACAGACTACGTCTGGAAACCGCCTCTTGCGGGCGCGTCGAATTTCAATCTCGACTACAAAGACAACGAAGGCGAGATAGTACGACGTGTTGCCCTGTTCAAGGCTACCAAGGTGGTGAGTGAAGCGAACACTGGCTTGGAGAAACATCTTACGACTGTTGAGTTGCCTTATATCCTGCTTCGCTGCGTTACTAAATACAGGAGACTAGCGGAAAGGACGCGCGGCCAGGACTTTTGGAAGCAGGTCGCGCCAGCCGAGATGTGGAAGCTCCGGAACGAGCTGGAAAGCCATGCAAACGACACCGCGCGATTCCTCCTCGAGGGATCCATGAAGTATGTCGTGTTGCCCAAACCAGGCCATGCAGCGCAACTGTCCGAATTTCAAGGTGCCTTTCTAAACTTCATGCAAGTCGATCTGGCCAACAAAAAAGCGACCAAGGACCACATCAACGGGTCGACGATGTTATCTAAGGGATACGAAATACGCAATGACAGCAAACGCCCCAACGTGTGCAACTACTGCTTCTTGCATGGAGAATACCCTGCCCCTAAAACGGGCCCTAAGGGGAGATGCAGCCCTCTCTTATGCGGCGGCAGTCGCTGCCACCACTTGCCGTCAAAGGAGAGGTGCGGAAACCATTATACAGAGAACCCCCTAAGTCATTACCGCACTCGCTTTAACGCAGTCATGAACATGGAGCTACTGACCAGAACGGAACACGACCGCAGGGGAGGCGACAAACCAGAAGAGGGAGTAAACACTGAACCCGGGGCGGCAGAGAGCGCAGCCGACGCAGTGTACGACCTACTGACCAAGGGTGGCTCAGATCACGCCGAGGCTAAGGAGCTGATCAAGCGATTACTGTTAGAAGGACACAACGGGTTCCAGTTCGAGCGCAATAAACGCATCGGCCTCGGGCACACGGGCAAGAAAAGCAGAGTGTCCGAACTGTTCGACTGTAGCGTCGTGACTGCTGACAAGGACCTGGACAGACCAAGCAAGAGACAGAAAACTTAGATAATCACAAAAGTGTGTTTTTGCCGGTAAAATTTTTTTATGTTCCAAAAAAAGAATTAATAAAACAAAAAAAAGGCGCGCGCCTGACAGAGACCACAGAGAATTGAACTGTGACACATTTTTTCTTGTGCATACTGTTTTTGACTCGTTAGGCTAACATGTCAGACACACAGACTAATAAGGATAATACTGCCCTTTTTTGGGGCGGTTGCCTGCCGGCTAGACTAGCGGCGGCCGGCCTGGTCATCTACTACCAACCACAGCCCTGGGCGCAAGCACTGGCCGCGGGGGTTGCGGCTGTCTGGCTGAGCGGCGCCTTGGACGATAGGCAGACAGGGGTTTTTGGCGGAGAGACGTGGTGGGCAGAACACAGAAAAACACATGGGCTCTTGTGAGCCTCCTATGCCGCTACAGGCCGTGGTGAAATTTTGCTAGGAGACGCGGTCTACGGGGCTTGGGTTGCGACAGAACACGGAAAAAAAAAGTTCTGGAACAGACTCTGTATAGAGGCTGATGCAGGTCACGAAACGCAATGGAGCTCCGCAAGCCGTTTCGCTCGATAAGATTCTGGCGCGAGTTGCTAGCCTGTCCAAAGATCTGTGTTCCTGTGACCCCGTTCTTGTCGCCCAACAGGTTGTGCCGGGTCTCTACGATGGAGTGCCGACGAGCGAACTCGACGCGCTGGCCGCGTCAACGTGTGCGTCGCTCGCGATTCAACACCCGCAGTACGGGGAGCTGGGTGGTCGTCTCCTCGCCAGCAATCACACAAAACAGTGCCCCCCGACCTTTAGTTCGGCCACGGAAAGGCTTAGGTGGTGTATGGAACCGGGCTATTCGATTTTTATAGACCAGAACGCTGGGCAACTCAACGCCATGGTAGTTTCAAGCCGCGAAATGTCTTACGATTACTTTGGGTTTTCGACGCTGCTTAAGTCCTATTTGCTCAAAGACAGCAAGGGTCGCGCGTGCGAAACTGTACAGTACATGTGGCTTCGTGTGGCCGTCCACCTGCACCGTCGCGAGTCCAAAGAGCCACTTAAACGAATTCGAGAAACATACAATCTCATGTCGCTGGGATTCTATACCCACGCGAGTCAAACTCTATTTAACAGCGGGCTGAGAAGAGCGGGCCAGCTTAGTAGTTGCTTTCTACTTCCTATCAAGGGTGACTCGCTGAGCGAGATCTATGACACGATCAAAGACGTTGCTCTTATCAGCAAGGGAGGGGGCGGGCTGGGAGTTCACCTCGGGTGCGTTAGAGTCAAGGGCTCCCTGATACGCAGCACGGGCGGGCACAGTGATGGTGTGATTCCCTTGTGCAAAGTCTTAAACGAGACCGCTCGCTACGCTAACCAGGCAGGCAAGAGACGGGGCGCTGTGGCAGTGTATCTGCCAATTCATCACGCAGACGTCTTCGAGTTTTTGGAACTTAAAAAGACTACCGGTTCTGAAGACCTGCGAGCCCGAGACCTGTTTTTTAGGACTGACAGTGCCAGACCTGTTCATGGAGCGTGTAGAACGAGATGAAATCTGGAGCCTTTTTTGCCCGGACGAGACGGGCGTGGGTGACCTGGACGCCCTTTGCGGCAAAGAGTTTGAGTCACAGTACACACGGGCCGAGAGGCTGGGCCTGGCGAGGCGCACCGTCAAAGCGCGCGAGCTATGGAGCGCGGTCTGCCGTGCACAGATCGAGTCGGGCGGTGTGCCTTACATTATGTACAAGGATGCAGTGAATGCGAAATCGAATCAAAAGAATTTGGGCACGATTCGCTGCTCGAATCTCTGTGCAGAAGTGGTTCAGTACAGCTCGCCGCTCGAGCACAGCGTTTGTAACTTGGCCTCTGTCGCACTGCCCAAGTTCGTGTCGGAGGACCGCAAGTCCTTTGATTTCGAGCTGTTGCGGTCGTGCGTGCGCACAGCTGTGCGTAACCTCGACATCGTCGTCGACATCACAGAATATCATACGGAGGAAGCCAGACGCAGCAACCTCTTGCACCGTCCGGTGGCTCTAGGCGTAAACGGCCTGGCCGACGTGTTTGCTCTGCCGTTCGACTCTGCAGAGGCACAAAAGCTCAATTTCAAGATTGCACATGAACTGTATTATGCGGGGCTCTGGGCCTCCTGTGAGTTGGCGCAGGAGAAGGGTGCTTACAAGAGCTTCGGAGGGTCTCCCGCTAGCCAAGGGCTCCTGCAGTTCGACCTGTGGCCCGGCAAGGAGCGGACGGACGACCGCTGGGACTCGCTCCGCCAGCGCATCGCTGAGTATGGGCTACGCAACTCACAACTGGTTGCCTACATGCCGACTGCCACGACCGCTCAAATCCTGGGCAATTTCGAATCGTTCGAGCCTCCCCACTCAAATGTCTTTGTACGCCGTGTGCTCTCTGGCGAGCACGTCGTGTGGAACAAACACCTGGTGGGCGAACTAGAAGAGCGAGGGCTCTGGAACGACCAGCTCCGCGATAAAATCATTGCCGACGGCGGGAGCGTGCAAAGATGCGACCTGCCCCAAGACATCAAAAACATCTACAAGACCGTGTGGGAAATTCCCTTGCGCTTGCAGCTGCACTTGGCGGCCGACCGCGGGCCGTTTGTGTGTGGCTCGCAGTCGCTCAACTTACACATGACCGACCCTAACGAAAGAAAAGTCAGCAGCTGTCATTTCTACGCGTGGCAGCTCGGTTTAAAAACTACGTATTACATAAGAACCCAGGCCGCTAGCAAGGCCCTGGGGCCGGCCGACTGTGCTGTTTGTGTAGCTTGAAATCTTTTTAATTAAACCAATTCTACAGTCAAGTCCATAGCCAAATGGCCTCCCTCTCCGCTCTCTTCAGACAGAGACACGCCAAAAGCTTCCTTTTCTGGTATGTCTTGGTCCGGATAGCCCAGGCCGTGTTCTTGCTTGCGGATTTGCAGGATGCGCCACGACAGAGTGACTTTTTCGCCCTTACTACACAGCGCAGTAGCTTGAATCACGGTTTTGACCACATCTCCCTTTTGCAGCGTGGCGGTGTCGGCCCCGCCCAAGAACCGCGCCCCTGTGACAGTGACGGTTAGACGAGGAGCCCAGGCCCGATCCGATTTCTGCGAAGTGCGCCGCCGTGTGCAGGGCTGGTAGCAGCACTTGACTTGCTTGTCGCTCCGTGCCATCGGGCCGGCTCGTTTCATCGTAGGCACAACCTTGTCGCGGTTCTCCACCACGAGCTCGGCCACACGATCGTCGATCGCTCGCACCACCTGGTACGCTTGCAGCACCGCACCATACTGTTGCGCGTGCTTGAAGTCGAGGTCGATGGTGGTCTTTGCCGACTTGTTGCCTTGGTCGTACGTGCTCGGGTCCCAGGCCAGCTGCATGGCGGGCAGGACCAGCGTCAGGCTCTTTTTGTCATAGCATAAGTTCGAAAAGATGCTTCCGTACGCACTTCGTGGCTCCGACAGGTGCAGCTTCTTCGGGTCGGCCGCCGGGTCAAAGGCCTTGACTTGGTTGTTGTCGGTGACGAGAGACATTTCGATTTTGTGGGGCTCTTTTCTATTTCGACAGCACGGGGGTTCTTTATTTTTCAGCTTTTAAATCTTAAATCTCGAATCTCGCAATTTAAAAGTTTTAATTGAAAGGAGAAAAAAAAGCGGCAACAGAACAATGTCTCAAAAAATGATTACTCGTTTTCTTTGGAGGTCCAAGACCCATGGGATTGCGTTCAGACGGGCACTCGACTCGCTGTCGCCGCTGTTGCTGGAGGCGAGGATCGAGGCCACGGTCGACAAGCTCGTGCTCTGCAGCGCGGCCGACGGGCTGGTCGGGCAGTTCGTGGTCCCCTTCTCGGGCGCCAATGGTGATTATGTCAACCTGATGTTCCTCAAGTGCGTGTTCAGTGTCGATCTCAAGGAGATGTCCTGCTGGCTTTCTACTTTCCGCGAGGGCATGGTCTTAGAACTCTCAGTCGCGGTCGACAACAAGCTGTGTGTCAAGTTTTACAACGAGGCCAAATCCTTCGAGCACTACAGCGACCTGACCTCGCTGCTCGTGTCCCAGGAGGCTGCTTTTCTGCCGAGTGGACCAATGTCGACCGACTCGTCGAAGTGTCTGGCCCCGCCCTGAACGCCGTGATCCGACATCACTCCAAATCCAATTCGCACTGCCGGCTGTTTGTGGAAGGGGACAGGCTCTGTACCGAATCCTCCTTGCGGGCGGTGGACGCAAGTCGGCTGGCACGCACTTCGCTCGGTGGCATCGCCCTGCTCGCGGAGGACAAGGACTCGCTGCTGCGCTCGGACCTGTCACACCCGCCTACCGAAGCCGGCGAGTGTGTCTACGCCCTCGAGGTCCTCAAGAAGATACTCAAGTCGTGCGCTTTCCAGGAGAAAAAGACTGGCCGGGTGCTGGTCGGCGCTGCCCCGAACGTGCTGCACCTCGTCTTCAAGCGGGACGGCGGCCCGTGGCTCAAGTACACTATCCTGGCCGACGCCGAATCACCGCCTGCTCTGCCCGCGCTGGCACCCCTCGCCCTGACCACCGACGGCGCCGCCGAGGAGAGCGAACAGCGCAGGGTGGTTAAACGCAAGAAGAAGAACTCGAAGAGGAAGAGAGACGAATCCCAGGCAGGCGCTTAAGCCTCCTTAGCGTGTACTTGCGGCCAGCGAGCTTGCTAATAAAATTCTTTTGTGTTTCTTTGCGGTGCACTGGCACGTACCAATTCACAACCCGTCCCACGGCCCTGAAAGCCGAGATGTCTAGCGGTCCGCCGTAGTCTAGCTCGTGGCGTGGCGGCGCAGGCTGCACTAGCTGCTTGTGTAGATTGACTCTTAGGAAGCTGTGCAGCAGGTCCATTGCACGCGAACGCAGCGTCTCGGCTATACCATATTCCGCAAATATGGCCGCACACCCCATAGAGCAAAAGTGACCCCAGACGAACAATTCTTCGTCCGCGTGGGCTACCGGCAAGCCGTACCACCTGCAGTCGTCCCTGGCACAGCCGTAGGAACAGTGCAGACACTTGCCCTTGTACGATTCGGTGCCCTCCATCTTTTCTGGATGCCTTTTCTCTGCCCCTTTTTTTTGATTTTCGTTGGTTGTTTCAACTCTTGAATCTTAAACGTCCACATTCGTAATCTGTAAGTTTTTTCTCTGCTGGCCTGTCACTTTTCATATATGTCCTGCGAACACAACTGGACGTTTAGCTTAGCAACCACCGGTACGTACTGCTCCAAGTGTGGCCTGGTCAAGACAGAGCACGAGCTGTACACTTCACAATGCTGGCTGGTCAATGGGCAGATGGTAAGGGAGCAACACGCTCCCAGACATGTCGGCTACACTCGCCTGAGCCGCTTTCGTCAGATAATAAGAGAGACCTTCAACTTGCGAGGTGTCAATCAGTCTGCGTCGTGTGTCAGCCCGGCCTTGTTAGCACAAGCGAGGCGCCTGACCCACAAGTGGAGGGCACAGAACCCGACGCCCGCTCGCCTCGCGTACATCTGGCGCAGGGAGAAGCTAGGCCCTCTGACTACCGACCGAGCCAGCCAACTGTGCCACCTGTTAGGCTATGGCCTGAGCCGGCGCGAACCGAGCAAACAGACGCTGGAGGAGCTGGAACGCCTCTTCAAAAAGGTCGACGCCTGTTGGCCCCGAGTGCTAAAGAAGTTGAGAGAGAGGTACGCGTGGGCGAGAAGGTGTTTTGTCAATTATCAGACTCTTCTCCGTGCTTTCCTGTTGTTGATGGACGAAGAAGAGCTAGCGGCACAGGTGCCAGAACTGAAACAGGCCGAGTCGCGCCACCGCCAAAGCGCCATGTTTGCGCTCGTGTGCGAAGAACAGGGCTGGCCTTTCATTGCCTTGGCTGGTTCACTGAACGGCAGTGGCCTCGCGCGCCCGCTCGCGAGCCATCTTTTGTCTGGCCCCCACGCCAAGAAGAAAAAGAAAAAGAAAAAAAAGAGAAAGATGCTGGCCGCGGGTGTTGCGGCTATTGCTGAAAAAACAAATCTTGTATCCTATAATCATTAAACAAAAGAAAGAAGATCATGGCAAAATGGGCCGCGAGTGGCCGGCTTGGCGCGGAGCCCAACCACCGTCCGGTCGTGACGATTGACCCCAGCCGCCCCAGGAGGTGATCGACGCTTTTAACAGCACCACGCTCGAGGAGATACGCGCGGGCCAGAAGCCGGTGCCGGTCTGGCCGGAACGACTGCCGCTCAAGACCAAGATGAGCGCCGCGGAATGGGTAGACTTGCGGGACAATTTCGTGGCCAGCCTCGCCGAGCTGCGGGACCGTTACCGGGACCAGGTGCTCGACCGCATGCACCTTTGTGCGTGCGGCGTGGACCCTGCCCTCCACGAGCCCTCGCCCGTGCTCGCCAAGATCATCTCGGGACGCCGGGGCCACTGGTCGGAATTCCTGACCAAAGAAAACAGCGACGACCACCAGTTTGCGCACCTGCTGTACGTGAACAGCGGCCTGGACAAAACAAAGCTGCTCAAGAGAAACAAGGCCTCGGAGTTGAACTTTATGATTGTGGAGCAAGAGGGCGGCGGCCTGCTTTTCCCCGCCAGCTCCGCCGACGTGGTAGGCCGCAAGACCACCACGCTGCGCAAGGTCCTGTTCGGCGACGAAGACAGGTGGATCAAATCGATCGTGACCAAGACAGAAGGGCCTTTTCCTACGTGCCTGCTGGCCTTCTGCGCGACTCTGCTGAGGCTGCGGCGAGACGTGGAACAGTTCCTGCCGTTCATCAACGACCTGGTAGACGCTGCCAGGTCAGGGCTGAGTTCACGCAGCAGAGACTACACGGACTTTGTAGTCGAGTGGCTGATCTTGGCCTCAGTGAAAGAGGTACAAGACAAATCCAAACAGCCCTCGCGCTGTGTCTGGGGAGAAGACTTTGTGCGCAGGTGGTTCACGGAAGGAGGCAGCTACTTCCGCGACAGGGACGTGAATGCCAGGGGGCCCTGCAGACCAGCAAAGCGACCATGGCCAACCTCAAGAACAGGCACGTGCTCTACTTGGACCCCTGGTGCGCGTTCTTGGACGAGCTCTACCAGGCCATGCTCGCGGAGGCAGACTGCTTTGAGTCGGCCGAAGCCAAGCGCGCCAACGACGGCCCGTTTGCGCCCAGCGAGAGGCACCCGCTGTGGGCCCTGCAGTCCTTTCTGCTGCTGTCTATCCTCGGCTGTCGCATGGCCGAGCTGTGGAAGTTCAGCGAGTTCTTGCCGTGGAGGACGACCAGTATATAACGTTTACGGAGATCGGCCGCAACAAGCATGTCTTGCAACACCGGGCGGCGAAAAAGGGAGCGGACCCGCGACGGGACCCGGACGAACAAAGCGATTACCAAGACTCTATCTATGTCGGCAAGCCCATCGCCTTGCCTACGGCCTCGTCGGCCGGGGTGCTGAGAATCTACCGGCACATGATCTACGGCACCGAGAACCACTTTAAGCACAGAGCGAAAATGGCGCCTGATGTCAGCATGCTGCTGAAAGGCGACAGGCCCAAGTCAGATTACCTGAGCTGGACGACGCACCGAGCAGAGATCCTGGCCGAGGAGGACAGCCAGCCCCTTGCCATGCCGCCCGCGAAAAAAATGAAGGTCAGCACGCTGCCGTGGATGAAGTCCCTGGTGAACGCCGGCCACAAGAAGAACATCGAACGGCCTAGCCAAGTGCTGCCTAACAGCCAAGTGTCCGCGGCCATGAAAGGCGGAGGATTTAAGAACACGTTCGAAGACCTGACACACCTCTACCAAGAGCGCGCCCACAGTGAATTCCGCATTAGCTACCCGCACCTGCTGCGAGCCATCTACGCCAACGTGGCCTGGGAACTTTACGGCAACCAGTCGCTCGTGGCCCGGCCGGTGTTTTTCAGCCAGGTTTTGGGGCACACTCTCGAGTACGAAAACAAAGAAGAAGGGATCGGCAATCTCAAAACGCAGATGTTTTATGACAAGGTCAAGGTGATGAGCAAGGCGGTGCCCTCACTGCACGAGCCGGACTTGCTCAAGATTGTGCAGGCCATTGTGCAACAGGGCGAAAGGCTGGCCTCGGACTATGCCCGGGTCCTGGGTGACCTGAAATACGTAATCCCGCCTAGGCTCACGCAGCTGCCCCGCGAGACCAGAGCCGAACGGTTACGCCGCCAAGCCGTTGAATTTTTCGTGGCGCATTTGCAACACACTGCCAACGAACTGCGCCGGCCCAGCTTTTGGCGAGGGACTGTCGATTCTATATTTTCCGTGAAAGCCTCTTACCGTTTCGCTAGTCATGCCGCTGCGGCCCTTGATACGGCTGATCCTACACCAGCCGCTCAGATCACGCGGTTTACACAATTGTGCTAGATTTGAAAGCTCATAATCTGACTTTATTAAAGTCAGAAAGTGAAAAAGCAGAGCAAGGTCGAAGTCCTTGCAAATTTTTTTGGCGATGAGTTGCGACAAACCGTGCCGAGTGGCACCTGACGGGAAAATTTCGCTCGTTGATTTTGCCGGGAAAACGTTTCCTTTTTTGACTCCTAGCCGTTGTGCGGAACGGATCCGCAGGCACCTCCAGCTACACCCCTACCGGCTAACCAACGGCCACATTTCGAGATTCAAATTCCCGAAACAGCGCGGCCAGCGCTGTGGCATGTGGGTTTGCTCGCCCGAAATAGCAGTCGAGGTCATGGGCCAGTTTGTGTCGGACTGGAACGTGCGGCCCTCACGGCGGACACAGCTCAGGGTCAGTAACAAGCCCCTTGAACCAAGCGTCGCCGCTGCCGTGAGCTATCTCGAGGGCGTCCGCGACGGATTTGCAGTTCTTGGACAGTTCGCTCCAGACACAACAAGCATGCTCCAGCCTGCTCTGGACGAGACAGTTAGTGCAATTGACACCGAAGAAGAGGCAGTGCCTCCTTTCAAGCTCCTGACCCTGTTCTGACTTACGAGCAGGACGGGGAAAAAGAAAATGAACTTGAGAGCGTCGCAGAGCATTTTTCGTTTTAATTAAAAATCAAGAAGATTTAAAAATCCGTAATGTACAGCTCCCTGTTGAACCGGGGCTTGAACCGGGCGGCAGTCTCTTCTGCTCCCGTCAGCCATAAATAACTGGTCCACTTGTGTACTTGCAGCACGGGCCAGCCCGCGTCCTCGTACGCCAGCCGGAAGCGGTAGGCCGGTACGTACAACTAAACATTCGACAATCTTGGGGGTATCCCTTTTTCCGAAATTTTCCATGAAGTATATGGACTTTTTTGAAAACGTGTGGAAATGAAAGGAAATCAATTCACTGATTGCGGAACATATAAAAGTAATATTAAAACATGTTTTTATTAATTGTAATACACTTTAACTTCATCTTCAGAGGTGGGCAGGAACCGGTCCGACACGGTAATCTAACTAAACATTCGACAATCTTGGGGGTATCCCTTTTTCCGAAATTTTCCATGAAGTATATGGACTTTTTTGAAAACGTGTGGAAATGAAAGGAAATGAATTCCCTGATTGCAGAACATATAAAAATAATATTAAAATATTTTTATTAATTGTAATACACTTTAACTTCATCTTCAGAGGTGGGCAGGAACCGGTCCGACACGGTAATTTTTCTACTTTTTCGTAGTCCCGGCTACCATGAATCTATGATGATAACAATGCCGAACATGCAGAATTTGCTTTTACTGTTTATTCTTGCTTATATTAAGCATTTTACTATATTAAGACATGGTTTTACCTTCAAAAAATTCTGTTTGCCCGCTGTGACGTACGCTGGTACGTAGAGGGGGGAGGGGGGGGGGTGGGGGGGGGGGGAATGGGTCGGAGGGAGGACGCTTCACATCAGATTCTGGTGCATTATCAGAGTTAAACAAATTTCTAATTTCAGTTTTTAGAAGAAGCGTTACAGTTGCAGTTGCCCTAGACAAAAACCATTATGAAAAAGTCGGACCCAGAAAAATTCATTCAAAAAAAATAATCACATACGACCACGTCCACGTCCACGTCCACGTCCACCCGCAGCACGACGTGCGCGGCGACGTCCTCGCAAACGGATTCCTGAGTTACGCATTCTCCAACTTGCGTCGGAGCGATCTGAATCATCTACAATATGGATAGCATCATGTTAAGGAGGAGAAGAACAAGAAGAAGAAGAAGAAGAAGAAGAAGAAGAAGAAGAAGAAGAAGAAGAAGAAGAAGAAGAAGAAGAAGAAGAAGAAGAAAACTAATACCATGCTTTTCTTCCTCTGAACCAGAAGATCGATCAGACGATGAGTCAGTTGATGAACTGGAAGATGAAGTATCAGATAAGTCATCCTCTGAATCTGCCACTGGTTCTGCAGGCTGAGCAGCACCAAGCTCTTCTTCCTCAGGGAACCCACAGTCGCATCGTTCGAAATGGTTCCACGCTTGTTCAATAAGCTCTGCCTTCTTGAACTGTTTCCGATCGGAGTTTTGCGTTGCAACACCATGCATTCTCATCCATGATTTCAATTCGCTAACTACCATCTGCTTGGACGCAAATTGCTTTTTTTCCTCTGACGATCTTAGCAACGTGAGAATTTTCCGCCAAGGCTCAGAAGCATTTCCAAATGCTAAATCCTGCTCCTGCTTTTCTTCGCTAGTAAGCTGTCTTGCACCACGCCATCTCGGGTGAGCTGGAGGACGTCCTTCATTAACAAAATAAGTGCGTGGTAAGGACAGCAGCTCTTCATCGGTCAAACGCGTAAGTGCGTTCATTTTCTCCTGTCGTTCTTGAGGCAACTCCATCCAATTTACAGGTAGCTCGTCGATCAATCGAAATTCTGCTCTCCATTCCTTGCCTTTTGCATCGACACAGGACATATGAGCAGGACGGCCGGGCAGGCCGCCTTCGAAGTAATCTCCATCCACCTCTACTCTGGTCAAATTTCCACCTGCTAACATTTCCTCCACATGTGCTCGCTCATCCGGCCCTAGGTATTTAGTAGCCAAAGCACGAATATCCTTCTTCAGGCGCGGATTGACGAAGTAGCCGACTGGAAGCTTGGGAGGCATGTCGGTCGCTGTCATAAATAGAGAGAGAGATAGATAGATAGAACGAGAGAAAGAGAGAGAGAGAGAGATATATATATATATATATATAGAGAGAGAGAGAGAAAGAGAAAGATAGATAATATTATTACCGGGGCGTCCGATAAACAAATTGATCGGTTCTCCTCTGGGATCATCACGCACTCCATGAAAATCCTGTGCGTCTCCCCAAGTAGCGATCTCTACAGTCGGCAAAGCGTCAGGATCTTTCTTGGTGATTCTATATGCCAAGGGTTTGTTGTAGTTTTTGAAACTCTTGTTCATACACGGGCTAAAATGAGTCATCCAGTCGTAGTTACATCCGAGAACAACCAGCACATGCCTCTTCTTGTGCTGCTTCTTGAATGCAAGAATGAGCTTTAATAACGCTTGAGCGATGTTAGTTGTCAGGAAGGTGCTCTTCCACCCGATATCCATAACTCGAAATTCCTGATCATCTCCATCGTGCCCGTGCCCTGGTGGCTTGCGATGTGACTCTACTTGGAAACGGATTCCTCTGTCAACGACATTGAGCCCAAGGAAACCCAGCATCGCCCACGCGGTGTTATCACCAGCTCCGTCCCACTCAAGATATAATTTCCACGCTTGCATTGTGCGAGGGTTCCAAAGTTGCCAATGTAAAAGTGCGGCAAGCATAGTAATGTTGCTGTTCGCGCCGTGTTCTACCGCGCCTTCAAGGTACGTCAGAATAAAATGCGTATCGGTAGTGTAGCAGGTATTGATTCCAACGCAAAGGCGAAACACAATTTTTCCTTTGAAATCTTTCGCGGCGCGGCGGCAAGATGGGATCTTCACTGGCGGTTTCATATCGGCTGATATGACTGTGGCAGCAAAATCTGCTGGTGCTGCCTTCTTGCGCTGCATGCTGGCAACGCGGCACGCCCTGTGAATTTTGTGATGAAGCCTGCTACGGCGACGCCATTCTTGAGCTTCTACTTCAGTCCTGAAACCGTTAGAATGATCAGCAGCAAGCTCTGTGCAGATCTCGCATTTTGAGAAATCTCCTTCTGCAAAACAAACCTGTAATAAGTAATGATAACGAAAATATGCATAATACCTCTGACAAACTTGACGTGCGGAAAATCCATGCGCCAAACTTTGTTGATCGTATTGTCTGTCGGAGGATTATTTGGATCAACTCGTTTCGAACAACCAAACCGAAGGCACATATCTTTCCAATTCTCGCGAACATAGTTTTGGACTCCTGCGTCCTGAGCCATTTCTTGCATCCTCCATATTCCATCGCTGCATATCTCCGGGTAACTCTCCATGAACTTCTCGCAGAGTAATACTGCTACCACATCTTCTGTTTCAGGAACGGTTGAGTAGCTTTTTGTCAAAACCTTCGTGTTATTTGCAAGAAGTTTGTGTGCTCTTGACAAAACTTTGTCACCGATCCCGTAGATACGCTGCCAGGCTACTTTGCACACAGCCTCCGTTAAATACATATACTGAAACGATCCAGTTTTTGTTTGAAACGATTCAAGCTGCGAAGCTGCCCAAGAATAAAGCTCACTGAGAGACGATGACGCATTCTTCGCTCTCGTGTAAAGCACATCACGCGTGTCGATAAATGAATAACACTTCCACTTTTTGCAGCAGACAGACTTAACTTCCCTGTCCAAGTCGGCGAAGGTAATCCCCAACAGTTTTTGGAGCGCAGACGGTCTCTGAAGCTTCACTGCACCTTTCGTGCGACTTTTCATCGTGTAGGGGCGCGTTGGATTCTTACGTGGTCTGCTGTAAGGAATTGGTGATAATCTCATGATGTTATACAACAGCTCATTCGATTCCATAAGCTCGTCGAAGTTCAATCGAAGCTCGTTGGATAATTCCGCATCGTCCACGCCGACCAGAGGAGGAAGCAATCCAGGGTTGATAGATGCAGCATCACCGTTTGAATCCGTATCTGAACACTCTTCGTCGACGTTCTACGCAAACAAGATCGCTTATGAACATTAACCAGCATGAACATAGACAGGTAGAGAAAAAAAATTACCATGGAGCCAGTAGGAAGATATAGTCTAGAGCTGCTGCAGCTACTAACATCATATCCTGTAGTGACAGTAGAACTGTCTGACTGTTTCCAGCTGTCGAGGTTAGCATCAACGTCAGGAACACCTGCCTGTAAAAAAGAATCTTCTCAGTAATAATTTTCATTTATTTATTTTTTACCTGTGCATCACTCAAGCTTGATTTTTCTGTGATGACTGTAATGTCCGAGCTTTCCCTGGGCAGAAGCGTGCGGCGACTATCTGAAATTGAGGACACGCTGTCGAGAAGCTTCCTCTTTTTTTCCGGCGGAATAGATGATGACCTGGAGAGCGGTTGCTTTCCATCAGAACTAATACTGCTGACCGACG
Source organism: Paulinella micropora (assembly GCA_019918135.1). Lineage (NCBI taxonomy): Eukaryota > Cercozoa > Imbricatea > Euglyphida > Paulinellidae > Paulinella > Paulinella micropora. The sequence continues at coordinate 40,487 of WBZZ01004591.1, forward strand.
CTAAAAGTTCAACCTTTGCTTCATGAAGCAAGGAAATTGACTTAAGTGGAAGCGGATGTTCTTTCTCAGGAACGATGAAACATACATGACCAATGTCAGTCTCGAACAGGAAAACTGGGATTTTAGCTCCTTCCTTGGCAGCCTCTTTCAACCAGACCGGATGTGCATCGCTTGGCAGCGTAGCTATCTCTAGGTCTGGATTAGGCGCATAGCTGAGCAAAATCTCTTGATCTTTCGATATTGCGGTGGTGACAGTCACAATAGGAGTACCCTTGCTGACCTGACATTATTTACAACAATATTTATAGAAAAAATACAACACACGTAACAAAAACTTACATTGCATGGATGTATGTAACAACTAACATAATTTACCTTCACGTTCGGTCGGCAAGTGTCATCGTCGAGCTTGTTGAACCCTTGCGATGAAGAGTTGATGAGATGCATTGCATTCCTGCTCGATTCGTTAATGAATTTAATTGGATGCATCCCTGTTTGCAGGGAACTCCCAATTTTCATAGTGAAATGATCAGAAAATGCAGCATGATCTGCAGCACGCAAAGACTTTCCTCCTGGTTCGAGGAGCCCAAGCTGAAAAGAAGGAGGAAGGTATTATCAGCAAAGACTCCGTAGCCACCACCACGGTGTGCCACATATATCGGCGCCTTGCTAGCCCTCAGCATGGCATACCTAAAGTTTGAAATACACATGAAAAAAATGGCAGCGCTTCCCGTTAGAGGGAATCACTAAAAAAAAAAAAGGACAGAGAAAGGCTCACTGATAGAAGGCCACACACACTAGCTAGTTATACTAAAGCTAGTATCTATACTCCCCTCTTTAAACTATGCTATATAATAATAATAATAATAATAATAATAATAATAATAATAATAATAATAATAATAATAACAATAATAACAATAATAATAATAATAATAGATTTATCAGTCAATTGGCCTTTGATCCTGTCGGACATGTGCCTCCATTGGTAGCACGGGGCCGTTCGGTGACGCGGCTCCGCTCCAAAGACTCAATAATAATAATAATAATAATAATAATAATAATAATAATAATAATAATAATAATAATAATAATAATAATAATAATAATAATAGTGCTTCTCAGTCAATGGCGAATGCATTTCTGCACATGTGCCTCCATCGTCTCACCCGTGAGGGGAGTACGAAGATTTGACGATAGGCTCTACTGACACCCCCGCAAGGCAGCTCCAAGCAACAATAATAATAATAATAATAATAATAATAATAATAATAATAATAATAATAATAATAATAATAATAATAATAATAATAATAATATATTGAAGAGGAAATGCAAAATCATGCCGGTCAGTTTCACAAACTTTTGTGCAGAGTTTTTTCCACAGATTGTTGTGTACAGAAGAAAAGAATAGCATTCCCGCTCATTCTGAGCTGGGAAAAGAGCGGGAATGCTGTTACATCTTCTCGAAATGTCATGCTCTCAATAAAATCTCTGCACAAAAGTTTGCAAAACAGCAATCCAAAAACGAGTTTCATCGAATTGCTGGTTTGTGAAAAATAGAGTAAGCTGGGTCGTGCAATGTTAGGAAATGACATTTATAGCTTCAACAAACACGTTGCAGCAGAAACATGCAAGGGATGACATGAGTTGAGAGTACGTACTAGGAAGGAAATGCAAAATCATGCCGGTCGGTTTTCACAAACTTTTGTGCAGAGTTTTTTCCATAGATTGTTGTGTACAGAAGAAAAGAATAGCATTCCCGCTCATTCTGAGCTGGGAAAAGAGCGGGAATGCTGTTACATCTTCTCGTAATGTCATGCTCTTAATAAAATCTCTGCACAAAAGTTTGCAAAACAGCAGTCCGAAAACGAGTTTCATCGAATTGCTGGTTTGTGAAAAATAGATTAAGCTGGGTCGTGCAATGTTAGGAAATGACATTTATAGCTTCAACAAACACGTTATAGCAGAAACATGCAAGGGATGACATGAGTTGAGAGTACGTAGGAAGGAA